>CAJQZJ010000929.1:1198399-1210692 GCA_907164525.1 Lophiomys imhausi
TGAAAGTGGTCATCTTTGTCTTGTCCCTGAGTTCAGAGGAAATGCTTCAAGCTTCTCTCCATTTAATTTGATGTTGATCACTGGCTTGCTCTATATTGCCTTTATTATTTCTAGGTATGGTCCTTGTATGCCCGTTCTCTCCAGTACTTTTAGCATGAAGGGGTGTTGGATTTTTGTCAAATGCTTTTTCTGCATCTAGCGAGATTATCATGTGTTTTTTTTTCTTTCATCTTGTTTATATGGTGAATTATATTGATAGACTTTTGTATATTGAACCATCCCTGAATTCCTGGGATGAAGCCTACTTGATCATCATGTATGATACTTTTGATGTGTTCTTGATTTCGGTTTGCTAGTATTTTATTAAGTTTTTTGCATCTATGTTCATGAGGGAGATTGGTCTGAAGTTCTCTTTCTTTGTTGGGTCTTTGTGTGGTTTAGGAATCAGAATGACAATGGCCTCATAGTATCAGTTTGGCAGTGTTCTTTCTGTTTCTATGGTGGAAGAGTTTAAAGAGTAATGGTGTTAGTTCCTCTTTGAAGGTCCGGTAGAATTCCGTGCTAAAGCCATCTGGCCCTGGGCTTTTTTAGGTTGGGAGATTATTAATGACTCTTTCTATTTCCTTAGGGGTTATTGGGCAGTTTAAGCTGTTAATCTGATTTTGATTTAGTTTTGGTAGATGGAATCTATTGAGAAAATTGTCCATTTCGCTTAGGTTTTCAAATTTGGTGGAATATAGATTTTTAAAGTAGGACCCGGATATTTTCTGGATCTCCTCAATGTCTATTGTTATTTCTCCCTTTTCATTTCTGATTTTGTTGATTTGGGTTCTTTCCCTTTGACTTTTAGTTAATTTGTCTAGGGGTCTGTTTATTTTGGTGATTTTCTCAAAGAACCAACTCTTGGTTTCATTGATTCTTTGTATAGTTCTTTTTGATTCTAAGTTGTTGATTTCAGCCCTAAGTTTGATGATTTCCTGCCTTCTGCTCCTCTTGGGTGTGTTTGCTTCTTTTTTTTTCCAATTCATCCAGCTTAGCTGTTAATTCACTAATATGAGCTGTCTCAAATTTCTTTTTGAGAGCACTTAGTGCTATGAACTTTCCTTGTAGCACAGCTTTCATTGTATCCCATAGGTTTGGGTATGTTGTGTCTTCATTGTCGTTGGATTTTAAGAAGTCTTTGATTTCCTTCTTTATTTCTTCCCTGACACAGTGTCATCCAGTAAGGAGCTGTTCAGTTTCCATGTGTGTTTTTAGGCTTTCTGTTGATTCTTTTGCTGTTGAAGACCAGCTTTATTCCATGGTGGTCTCATAAGATACAAGGTGTTATTTCAATTTTCTTGTATCTATTGACACTATCTTTGTGTCCAACTATGTGGTCAATTTTGGAGAAGATTCAGTGAGGTGCTGAGAAAAAGGTGTATTCCTTCGTTTTTGGTGAAACTTTCTGTAGATATCTGTTAGGTCCATTTGTTTCATGATCTCTGTTAGACTCAATATTTCTCTGTTTGGCCTCAGTCTTGATGACCTGTCCATTGTTGTGAGTGGGGTGTTGAAGTCTCCCACTACTAATGTGGTGTGATCGACGTGCGATTTAAGTTTTAGAAGTGTTTCTTTTATAAAAGTAGGTGCCTTTGTATTTGGGGCATAGATGTTCAGTATTGAGATTTCCTCTTGATGAATATTCCCTTTAATGAGTATATAGTGCCCTTCTTTGTCTTTCTTTATTAACTTCAGTTGGAAGTCTGTTTTGTTTGATATTAGGATGACTACTCCAGCTTGCTTCCTGGGTCCATTTGCTTGGAAAACCTTTTCCCAGCCCTTTACTCTGAGGCAGTGTCTATCTTTCGTAGTTAGATGTGTCTCTTGTATACAGCATAAGGAAGGGTCTTGCTTGCGGATCCACTCTGTAAACCTATGTCTTTCTATTGGGGATTTGAGTCCATTGATGTTGATGGATATTAGTGACCTGGGGTTGTTATTTCCCATTAGTTTGGTATAGGTGGTGGTCCTGTGCCTCTTTTGGTTTAGTTGCTGAGGGGTTTTCTATTCCCTTTGTTTTCTCTGGTGGAGTTTTCTTCTCTGGGTTGGGATTTTCCTTCTAGGATTTTCTGTAGGGCTGTGTTTGTGGGTAGATATTGTTTAAATTTGATTTTGTCATGGAATATCTTGTTTTCTCCATCTATGTTGATAGAGAGTTTTGCTGGTTATAGTAGTCTGGCTGGGCACCTATGTTCTCTCAGGACTTGTAGGATATCTGGCCAGGCCCTTCTAGCTTTTAAAGTTTCTGAGGAGAAATCAGGTGTAATTCTGATGGGTCTGCCATTGTATGTGACTTGACCTTTTTCTCTTACAACTTTTAATATTCTTTCTTTGTTCTGTACATTTGGTGTTTCAATTATTATGTGGCAAGAGGAGTTTCTTTTCTGATCTAATCTGTTCGGTGTTCTTTAAGTCTCTTGGATTTTTATTGGCATCTCTTTTTTCAGGTTTGGGAAGTTTTCTTCTATGATTTTGTTGAAGATATTTCCTGGACCTTGGAGTCGGGAGTCTTCGCTTTCGTCTATGCCTATAATTCTTAGGTTCCACCTTTTCATTGAGTCCTTGATTTTTTGGATGTTGTGGGTGAGAGATTTTTTAGCCTTCTCATTTTCTTTGAATGTTGTACTGATTTCTTCCATCGAATCTTCCATGCCTGAGATCCTGTCTTCCATCTCTTGCATCCTATTGTTGATACTCGCATCCTTAGTTCCTGTTCTCTTCCCTTGGTTCTCCACTTCCTCTTTTAACTCTGACTGTGTTTTCTTTATTGTTTCTGTTTCTATTTTCATGCCTTGTATGGTATTGTTCGTTTTGTACATTTCCTTCTCCAGTTTGCTTGTTTTTGTCTGAAAATCTTTCATTGCTTTGTCCTTTTCCTGTCAAGCTCTGTTACCTTGGCTTGGAGTTCTTTAATGGTGTTGTTCATTGTTTTGACTTGCAAAATTGTGGCTTCTTTTAATTCCTTCATAGATTTAAGTTCTTCTTGAAGGGACTCTATCACTTTCCATAATGCAGAATTGTCATTGTTTTCATGTGTTTCTGTTGGTGTAAGGTCATCTGAATTGGATGAGCTAGGATAATTCTGCGTTGTTTAGGTCATATTTCCTTGATTTCTATTTTTTCTTGGACCTTTGGCTATATGGATGTGTTTAGCTGTCTGTTTTCCTCGTTTTCTGTGCTTGGATCCACAGGGGATGCTTTGGTGTAGGAGTCGAATTGCTTGGCTATCTGTCCTTGCTTACAGGGGGATCTCAGGGTCACTGTGGTTTTAATAGCCTGAAGCACTGTGACCTGGTGCAGCCTATTTCCAGGTAGTGAGTAATGGTCCGGGATCGTTTCACTGCTCCCAATTCAGACTTCTCTATGTTGCACACTGAGTGATCAGCCTGTAATTGTTCTGATGGTATGGATCTGTTTGCCCAGGCACAGATTCTGTGGGCTTTGTTTGTCGTCACGGAGGCTGACAGGGCCTGGCTCCACACCTAATATGTCTGGGTTTTCCAGAATACTTCTATGGTCCCCTGGCTTCTAGTTTCCCACTAGGCTTCTCTGCCACAGGCCTGCCCCCTCAGCCCCGTCTGCCTCCCGTGCTGACTGGCTTCTCTCCCTAGCTGCTCTTCCTTGGGTGCGCGGAGCTACAGCCCTGCCTGCGGCTTGTGCCTGCTTCCCACCCTGACTGCTCTGCCCACTGGCTTCTCGCTCTCTCGAATCCTCCGAGGCTCGAGTGGTTGAGGACCACCCGCCGAGAGCCCTGTTTCTTCCTTGCTAAGACTTCAACTATCCCGCAAATTTCCTAAGTAGCTATAAGGTCCTCCTGAGGTGTGGGGTGCCAATTAGGCTAGTTGGCGATCGCCATTTGGCCTCTGATTCTGCCTGCTGTGTATTGGGGTCGATCTTACCAGGCGCCTCTCCAAATGGGAGTTCCCGATTCCCAGATTTAGTGGCTTCCGTGCCTGAGAGAGATGGGCAGAGAGCCTTACCCTGGGACTTTTAACAGTCCCTTGGGAGCTGTGAGTGTTCCCGGAGGGTCTAGCCCCTCCGGTTTTTGCACAGTGTCTAATAACTCTGTGCTTTTTATGGCTCTTTTCTCCCACATTCAAAATGCGTCAGTACAGGTCACCGCTATCTTGGCCCCCCTGTGTTAGCAACTTTTTAGATTGAACATTTTCTTTGACAGATATATAAATGTCTGCTATTGTTTCTTCTATTGCTGAGACTCTTCCATCTCTTGTATTCTGTTAGTGATGCTTGAGTGTGTAGTTTCTGTTCTCTTACCCAGGTTTCCATCTCCAGGATTCCCCCAATTTGTGTTTTCTTTATTACTTCTATTTCCATTTTCAGATCTTGAGTAGTTTCATTCATTTTCTTAAACTGTCTGATTGTATTTTCCTGTATTTCTTTATGAGTTTTATTCATTTCCTCTTTAAAGGCCTCATATTGATAACATTGGATTTAAGGTCATTTTCTCTGGCTTCAGTTGTGTTAAGATGTCCAAGGTTTCCTGTAGTAGGATATCTGGTTTCTGGTAGTGCCATAGTGACCTGGTTCTTGCTGATTATATTCTATGCTGCTCTTTAGCCATCTGGCACTGCTGCTGTTGGCAGGCCTCTGAAAATGGAGCACAGGGGAGCAGATACTCTTCACCACTATCAGGAGTGCTCTAAGGGATGGCAAGCAGAGAATTGGGGGTGAGGGATCTCATCTGGTTGTCCCTGATGGCAACAGGCCTCTTAGAATGCAGGAAGAGCTGTGGGCCAGGCAATCAAGGGCATAGGAAACCTGCTAGAACATTTTAAAGAAGTAAGTATGGGTCTAAAGTGTTTGACAGAGAATTTTCAGCGTAATTTTATATTTATAGCTTTTCTGTTTTTATTTTTAGATATGTTTTCTATTTTAAATTGTGAGGAAAATGTCAAAATTATTTATATTTTACAAATAAAAATGTTAGTTACTATAGATTATCTTCTAAATATTTGTGCACCATCTCATATTTTTGGTAACATTGGTACAATCCAAAATATATTCTAAAGTATATTATTATTTCTTTTCAATTAATTGACCAATGAATCATTTAAAACGTTACCGAATTTAGATATATCTATTATGTCTATTTTTCTGATTCTTATGTTTAATAGAATTTTGCTTGACAATTACTCTCAAAATTATTATTCCTTTGAAATGGGATTTCATTTTGAAAAATAGTTTTTGTCAAAAAAGACCCTTAGCAATAATGTGTAATCTATAGTTTATGGTTTGTAATTTATGACTCATATTGTTGAAATTATATTTATACTAATTTTTTTCAGGATATAAATATATCCTGCTGTTTTATCAGTTACTGAGCAAATAAACATTACTTTGTAAATTTCCATATTTCACATTGTAATTAGGTATTTTGCTTCAGCATTAGCTCTGTGTAAGTTGAAATATCACATTTTCCTTGTGATTTTAGTATATTAGTTTTGTGAAACTGCAATTTCTTTGATAATTTATTTAAATATCTACTTCCTTAACATTTTTACTATCACTTCTATAGTATATCTTTATGAAATTTTATATTAGAACTTTTGTGTTTATGTTTTATACTCCCTTGTTCTAAAAGAAATACACTAGAGATGGAGAGCTAATCCAGTAGTTAACAATTCTTACTGCTCTAGCTGAGGACTCTAGTCAGTTCCCAGTGCCCACATCGAGCAGTTTATAAGCATTCTGGGTCTAGGATGTCTCCACTGTCTCTAGCTTCTGCATCCCCTACATTATACATATGTACATAAATAAAAAGTATTTAAAATATATTTTTGTACTTACTTAACAATCTTTTTCTTTGATGAAACATGCCAAATCCACAGGTACTCTACATGATCCCTGACATTTTGGAACTAGTGGTTTATTGTCCCTGTGCCTCTTTTCTATTGATTGTTTCATAGTTTTCTCTTGTTATTTATAAATATAAATTACATTGAAGTTGTTATCCTATTTCATCTATATCATACATCTTTGTTTTTTTTTTTTTGTATGAGAAGTGTAGATGTGAATATGTAGTGTTCACATGTATGGTTGTGTATATGGAGGCCCAGAAGTTGATACTGGGTGTCTTGTCCTGTATCAAACATTATTACTTGTGTATGCCTGTATATGTGGTTCTGCATGCATCATGTGGATTTCAGTGTGCATGCACACTTGTACATGGAATCCATGGTTATTGTTGGACATTCTCTTCTATCACTTTTACTTTACTTTTTTTGAGATTGAATCTCTCATTGTCTTGTAAATTACCAGTTGAGTTAGCTTAGCAACTTAGTAGCCTGTGAGCTCAGAGTATGAGTCTATAGTCTATATTCTCCCAACACTGGTGTTATAGTTATGCATAGCTGGTAAGGGGGGTCTGAGTCCTAACTCAGGTCCTCATGCTTGCAAGGCAAGCACCCTATCACCTAAGACAGCTTCCACGCTCATCATTTCCATAAGTCTACATTCTGTTTAATATAGTTATCTCCTTTTGATATCTTTAATGTTTTTACTTTGAGTGACTGATTTTTATCTGATGTACATGTGACCTTTTGATCAGCCCTTTGGGAGATGCTACAATGATTTTTTAATTAATATATGTATAATAAAATGCTTCTGTATTACATGTATTTTATTAAACTTCCATCTCTGTATCTATTCTTACAATGCTAAACAACACGTCAGATCTTTCCTGGAGAATGCTTTACATGGAAGGAGAAACTAGATGCAGGTCAAGCAGGAGGTGCTCTGAGGTCTTCTGTATGAACAAATTTTATTTGAGAGGTAAAACTGACTATAGGTCAAGAACTTACATGTAAAACTCCAGCAAAGATGTAGAGGTACCAGCTAAGGGCACATTGGAAGTCACTACCAGCAAGTCCCTGGAGCCCCATCAGAATAGGCCTGGTATTCGTACTCATTCTCACAAATGACATTGCGAAGTCTAACTATGGATAAATAAGATATACATATCCACATATTTCATTAGAGAACACACTTAGGACTAGATTGTAGATAATATATTAATAGTTCTTATATAAACAAATTTCCTAAAATGATGGGTGTTTGTTTTCAAGTGATGCACTAAAATGCAAACCATAAGCAATTGAACTACTTTTTTTTTCTGCTTTTATCTTCAGATCTAACACTTTGTTGAATTGTTTGATTTTATACCTACCTATATGGGGTGGAAATATACATACATATATGTACACACACATATATATATTATATATGTAAGCTACATGGGAATATTATATATATGTAAGCTACATGGGAATATAACTGTTTTAATAATAATGTCATTGTTTCAGGCAATCTTTGAATGAAGTTTGTCATACATGACCACATTATTGTGTGAATCATTTTCTTTCTTTAAACATCCTTTTCTGTCGAAATACAGTGGAAATTTTATTTGTAGCTACATGATTTGACTTGATTCAGAATATTCAGAAGTTCTCCACTTTTAAATTTATTGTAAACTCTTTTATCCAGATTTCTTACCTAATTTTAATAGTAATTTTTAATGACATTGTTATTGCCTTAGAAGTAAAAACTTGGGCTAGCAAGTTGTCTCATTGTAATGTCACTTAGTCTGACAATCTGAGTTTCAACCCCTTCTTAAACCAACGTAGTATAAGTAAGAATGGATTTCCACAGGTTTTCCTCTAACCCTTCAAATGCCTTATGACACAGAAATAAAAACAATTGTAATAAAAAGTAAGATAAAGTTTAAACAATATTAAGATATATTACTTAAAATCAAGTGTAATACCTTTTAAAAAGTAGTATATTGAAAATATAAACGCATATTTTAATCTTTGCATATTCATTTAAAGACTTTCTTAATGCATCAAGAATTAATATGACGGGGCGGAAGATGGCGGTGAACTGCACGGATGCATTTTGAATGTGGGAGAGAAGAGCCATAGAAAACACAGAGTTGTGGGACACTGTGCAAAAACCGGAGGGTCTGGCCCCTCCGGGAACACGCACAGCTCCCAAGGGACTGTTAAAAGTCCCAGGGCAAGGCTCTCCCCCATCTCTCGCAGACACGGAAGCCACTAAATCTGGGATTCGAGAACTCCCATTTGGAGAGGCGCCTGGTAAGATCGATCCCAACACACAGCAGGCAGAATCAAAGGCCACATGGCGATCGCCCACTAGCCAACTGGGCTTCCCATACCTCAGGAAGACCTTATAACTATTTAGGAAGTTTTGCAGAATAGTTGAAGTCTTGTGGGTTTTTTTGTTTGTTTGTTTGTTTGTTTGTTTTTTCGAGACTTAGAAAAAGGGTGCTCAGCGGGAGATCTGCAGCCGCTTGAGCCTGAGTGGAAGGTGGGTGGACAGAGCAGTTGGGAAGGGAAGCAGACGCTGGAGGGAGGGGCCGAAGCTCTGCCCAACCATGGCAAAGCAGCTAGGACAGGAGGCCTGTTCAGAAGGCCGGAGGGACCAAAGCTCCGCCCACCCACAGCAAAGCAGCTAGGGCAGGAGGCCGGCCGGCTCTGGTGGTGGGAGGGGCTGAAGCTCCACCCACCCACGGCAAAGCAGCTAGGGAAGGAGGCAGGCTCTGACAGCTGGAGGGGCCGAAGCTCCGCCGACCCAAGGCGGAGCAGATAGGGAGGGAAGCGGCTAGGCCTGTGGCAGAGAAGCCTAGTGGGTAACCAGAAGCCAGGGTACCATAGCTGTATTCGGGTAAACGCAGACACATTAGGTGTGGAGATGGGCCCTATCAGCCTCCGTGACGACAAACAAAGCCCACAAAATCTGTGCCTGGGCAAACAGGTCCATACCATTAGAACCATTGAAGGATGATCACTCAGTGTGCAAAATAGAGAAGTCTGAACTGGGAGCAGTGTAACAATCTCGGACCATTACTCACTACCTGGGAATAGGCTGCACCAGCTCACAACGATTCAGGCTATTAAAACCACAGTGACCCTGAGATCACCCTGTAAGCAAGGACAGATAGCCAAGCATTTTGACTCCTTCACCAAAGCAACCCCTGTGGATCCAAACACAGAAAACGACAAGAACAGACAGCTAAACACACACACATGGCCAAAGGTCCAAGAAAAAATAGAAACCAAGGAAATATGACTCCAACAAAGCAGAACTATCCCAGCTCATCCAATTCGGATGACCTCACACCAACAGAAACACATGAAAACGTTGACAATTCTGCATTATGGAAAGTGATAGAGTCCCTGCAAGAAGAACTTAAATCTATGAAGGAATTCAAAGAAGCCACAATTTTACAAGCCACAACAATGAACAATACCATTAAAGAGCTCCAAGCCAAGGTGACAGAGCTTGAACAGGAAAAAGACAAAGCAATGAAAGATTTTCAGACAAAAACAAGCAAGCTGGAGAAGGAAATGTACAAAACGAACAATACCATACAAGGCATGAAAATAGAAATAGAAACAATAAAGAAAACACAGTCAGAGTTAAAAGAGGAAGTGGAGAACCAAGGGAAGAGAACAGGAACTAAGGATGTGAGTATCAACAATAGGATGCAAGAGATGGAAGACAGGATCTCAGGTATGGAAGATTCGATGGAAGAAATCAGTACAACATCCAAAGAAAAAGAGAAGGCTAAAAAAATCTCTCACCCACAGCATCCAAGAAATCAAGGACTCAATGAAAAGACGGAACCTAAGAATCATAGGCATAGAGGAAAGAGAAGACTCCCGACTCCAAGGTCCAGGAAATATCTTCAACAAAGTCATAGAAGAAAACTTACCAAACCTGAAAAAAGAGATGCCAATAAAAATCCTAGAGGCTTACAGAACACCGAACAGATTAGATCAGAAAAGAAACTCCTCTTGCCACATAATAATTGAAACACCAAATGTACAGAACAAAGAAAGGATATTAAAAGCTGTAAGAGAAAAAGGCCAAGTCACATACAATGGCAGACCCATCAGAATTACACCTGATTTCTCCTCAGAAACTTTAAAAGCTAGAAGGGCCTGGACAGATATCCTGCAAGTCCTGAGAGATCATAGGTGCCCAGCCAGACTACTATACCCAGCAAAACTCTCTATCAACATAGATGGAGAAATCAAGATATTCCATGACAAAATCAAATTTAAACAATATCTACCCACAAACCCAGCCCTACAGAAAATCCTAGAAGGAAAATTCCATCCCAGAGAAGAAAACTTCACCCAAGAAAACAAAGGGAATAGAAAACCCCTCAGCAACTAAACCAAAAGAGACACAGGACCATCACCTATACCAAACTAATGGGAAACAACAACCCCAGGTCACTAATATCCATCAACATCAGTGGTCTCAACTCCCCAATAAAAAGACACAGATTTACAGGGTGGATCCGCAAGCAAGAACCGTCCCTTTGCTGAAAACAAGAAACACATCTCACTACCAGAGATAGTCACTACCTCAGAGTAAAGGGCTGGCAAAAGGTTTTCCAAGCAAATGGACCCAGAAAGCAAGCTGGAGTAGCCATCCTAATATCAAACAAAACAGACTTCTAACTGAAGTTAATGAAAAAAGACAAAGAAGGGCATTATATACTCATTAAAGGGAATATTCATCAAGAGGAAATCTCAATACTGAACATCTATGCCCCAAATACAAAGGCACCTACTTTTGTAAAGGAAACACTTCTAAAACTTAAATCACACATCGATCACAACACATTAGTAGTGGGAGACTTCAACTCCCCACTCAAAACAATGGACAGATCATCAAGACTGAGGCCAAACAGAGAAATATTGAGTCTAACAGAGATCATGAAACAAATGGACCTAACAGACATCTACAGAACGTTTCACCCAAACACAAAGGAATACACCTTTTTCTCAGCACCCCTTGGAACCTTCTCCAAAATCAACCATATAGTTGGACACAAAGACAGCCTCAACAGATACAAGAAAATTGAAATAACCCCTTGTATCTTATCAGACCACCATGGAACAAAGCTGGTCTTCAACAGCAAAAGAATCAACAGAAAGCCTATACACACATGGAAATTGAACAGCTCCTTACTGGATGACCACTGGGTCAGGGAAGAAATAAAGAAGGAAATCAAAGACTTCTTAAAATCCAACGACAATGAAGACCCAACATACCCGAACCTATGGGATACAATAAAAGCTGTGCTACAAGGAAAGTTCATAGCACTAAGTGCATTCAAAAAGAAAATTGTGACAGCTCATATTAGTGAATTAACAGCTAAGCTGGGTGAATTGGAAAAAAAAAGAAGCAAACACACCCAAGAGGAGCAGAAGGCAGGAAATCATCAAACTTAGGGCTGAAATCAACAACTTAGAATCAAAAAGAACTATACAAAGAACCAATGAAACCAAGAGTTGGTTCTTCGAGAAAAAAAAACAAAATAGACAGACCCCTAGCCAAATTAACTAAAAGGCAAAGAGAAAGAACCCAAATCAACAAAATCAGAAATGAAAAGGGAGAAATAACAACAGACATCGTGGAGATCCAGAAAATATTCGGGTCCTACTTTAAAAATCTATAATCCACCAAATTTGAAAATCTAAGCGAAATGGACAATTTCCTCGATACATTCCAACTACCAAAACTAAATCAAAATCAGATTAACAGCTTAAACAGCCCAATAACCCCTAAGGAAAAAGAAAGAGTCATTAATAATCTCCCAACCAAAAAAAGCCCAGGGCCAGATGGCTTTAGCACGGAATTCTACCGGACCTTCAAAAAGGAACTTACACCATTACTCTTTAAACTCTTCCAAAACATAGAAACAGAAAGAACACTGCCAAACTGATTCTATGAGGCCATTGTCATTCTGATTCCTAAACCACACAAAGACCCAACAAAGAAAGAGAACTTCAGACCAATCTCCCTCATGAACATAGATGCAAAAATACTTAAAAAAAACTAGCAAACCGAATTCAAGAACACATCAAAAGTATCATACATCATGATCAAGTAGGTTTCATCCCAGGAATTCAGGGATGGTTCAATATACAAAAGTCTATCAATATAATTCACCATATAAAGAAGATGAAAGAAAAAAAAACACATGATAATCTCGCTAGATGCAGAAAAAGCATTTGACAAAAATCCAACACCCCTTCATGCTAAAAGTACTGGAGAGAACGGGCATACAAGGACCATACCTAGAAATAATAAAGGCAATATAGAGGAAGCCAGTGATCAACATCAAATTAAATGGAGAGAAGCTTAAAGCATTTCCTCTGAACTCAGGGACAAGACAAAGATGACCACTTTCA
>CAJQZJ010000929.1:1265692-1300415 GCA_907164525.1 Lophiomys imhausi
AATGGTATCATACCTAGAGATACTTAAAAATAAAATGTGAAGCTCTGACCTCTTGATACCAACCATCTAAAACGGTCGAGGATAGTTAAAACAAACTCCTAGTCATGCAAACATGTCACTTTGTTAGCTACTATGACAGTCTATCACAGATATTCTCTAAACTACCCAGTAATCAAGTTGCTAAGAGACAAGCAACATTTGCTTATCTAAATACAAGAGATGCATAGGGCATCTTCAGAAACCCCAAGAGGTCTGCAGAATATCGCATTCAAAGATGTTATCTTAAATCAAGATTTTTTTCTTATATCGAGACATATCAGCACCTGACAGCACCCCCTATTCTACTCCAAGTAGAAGATAAGCATCGAAGAACCTCCACTGTAAGATGGTTGAATTATTGGCAAGACTTTCTTTTGGCATGAAAAAACCCCTTGCACCAACTGCAGACAGACTGCTGTCCAAAAAGGGCAAAACTTGGTAGCAGGGAAGTCGACAGCCTAACTCTGCCAAGATAGGGTAGGTAAGTCCTTCATAATCCCTGCTCTACAACAAATGTCTGTCAGAGAAACAGGACCCAAAGGCTGAAGACTGATGCTGGAATGTATGAAGAGAAAATGGGAACTGTCCAGGCAGTCATTGGTATGTTCTTTTTACTTTTGGAAGCTGCAGGCCCTGCACTTCCTATATAATCAGATATATTTATCCCTCTCAGGTCTCTGAGGTGGTTTAAGAATAGACAGCTAGAGTCTCATAGTTAAATTTTGAATTGTTTAGGAATCAAGTGGGTGTTATAGATCTAAGAAGATACTCTTGAAAGTGTGTTGCAAGATAGTATGAATGTTGAGTCACATATAGACCTTTAAACTCATGGAATTGGTTAGATAGTAGAATGTTAAAGTCAGGGGCCAAATATGTATAAACTGGACATTGCAAGGTATACTGGGCCATTTAACTCTCATAAATATGGCATATTTATATCTACTGTTTTGTATAATACTTACTGTTATAAGACAAGGAACCATCTGTTGGACTGAAAGGGGAAACTTCTGGGGGGAAGAGGGTGGAAGGGCGGGATAGGAAGGGGGAATAGGGAGGGGTTTGTTACTGAGATGTAACTTGAAGAAAAAAAATAAAGTATTTAAAAAAAAACAAAGATCTGAATTTTGATAACTGAAGAAATGATAAACATTCTCAGAAAAGAAGTAATGAACAAATTATATGGTTTCTTAGAACCAGAGAGTTAGATGACCTGTGTGTATCCAGTTAAAACAAAGAAAAGTGACACCCTTTGGTGCCATGCCTACTGCTGTCTGTTTCAATGCTTGGCAGATGGTACTCCCAGTCTCTTTACTTAATAGACTGTTTCACAATTCATCTGAATTAATCATCTGGATATTGCTTCTCTGGTGTTCAGACTAACATTTTCTTCACTTAATTTTATCTGATATCCTATACTCTTACTCTTTCATCACATTATTTTACAGAGATCAAAATGATGGCTTTTAATGGACACATCTTGATGTATACCTTAATTTGGAACATTAAAGTGATTAGGAAATTAAAACTATACAATCATTTCTTATCTGTCTCATTAATTGCTTTAAATATTCCTATTATGATTTCACGTTGGTCCCATGAGTAATGATATAAGGAAGAACTCATTATGTTATGGAGGAAAAAGCTACACATTTATTAGATTTATACCTATAGGTCAAAGTCCATTACAATGTTATCCTTGATTAATATTATTTTACTTCCCTGAGTTGCAATTATGCTTTGCATAATGGGTGATCAAGATTCAGTACAATAAAACAGTCATGGAGGTCATGGTTGTACAAGTGGGATGTGGTGAATAATAGCCCTAAGGTCTAAGGTGATATTTAATATAGACTCCATTATTTATCAAATGTATATATCTTTCTTTTAATCTAGAAATTAGGACATTATTAATGTTTAATGACATCATGCCACTTTTGTTCAATGGAAATCCAAAACCTTTACATGTCATTTCAGAAGAGTGGACACTTCCAAGTTTTAGTACTGTTAACTAAGTGTTCAGCAATAAAAAGTTGAATTTTAATTTAAAGAGATGAATAAGCTATACAATGTATGATTATCTTAGCAATATATTTCACCACAATTCCTTGCTGTTAAAAAAAATCATTAAGTGGAAATTTACTGTTCACACAGAGAAAGGTAGGAGTCTAGGGTACACATATTCACAGTTCTTGTTCTCAATTTGCCTATCAATGTGAACAATTCTGCCCTTCAGGAAAGTAATGGGAAAGATACATGGGTGGTGGGTGCACCAACCCCAGCTTTCTCCTTTATTGCTTGAGATAATATTGCCTTCTGGACAATGTGCTACCATTCCAAATAGAAGCAATTAAAAGAACACATTAATAAATCATTACATGTCAGAGTACTTTAAGCATAAACTTCATGAGGATATAATATTGCCAAAACCAAATCAAATTATACAAGGCATAGAATGAGGATAAAGTATGATTTCTAGGTATTTTTTAAGGATTTAAAAACGAATCTGTCTATAATAGCTTAGAAAATGCTATGGAAATACACAGGTACTCCACAATTCTGCCTATTTGAGTTATTTCTATCGTCCAAACATAGTCTTGTGTATTCTAACCCAGTCCAAAAACAATCAGTCTGAAACATTAGACTCAGTAGCCAAAAGAACAGGAAATCTGTGTCATTCTTTGATGTTGTCATTTTTAAATTCATTAAGTTTATCTATTCTTCTATTTCTCTTGGATGTGTTTGCTTCTTTTTGTTCTAGAGCTTTTGAGTACGCTTTTAAATCCTTAGTATGAGAACTCTGCAATTTCTTTACAAAGGTGCTACTGCTATGAACTTTCCTCTTCGCAATGCCTTCATCATGTCCCATAAGTTTAGGTATATTGTGCCTTCATTTTAATTGAATTTTATAAAGTCTTTGATTTCTTTATTTCTTCTCTGACCCAGTGATCATTGAGTAGAGAGTTATTCAATTTCCATGAGTTTGTAGGCTTTCTGTTGTTTCTGCTATTGTTGCAATCTAATTTTAATCCATGGTGGTCTGGTAAGAAACAGGGTTTATTTAAATTTTCTTGTATCTGTTGAGGTTTGATTTGTGTCCAAGTATATGATCAATTTTGGAGAATATTCTGTGAGATACAGAGAAAAATGTATTTTCTTTTGTGCTTGGGTGAAATGACCTGTAGTTTTATGTTTGGATCATTTGATTCATGACGTATATTAGTTTCATTATTTCTCTGTTTAGTTTCTGTCTCATTGATCTGCCCATTGGTGAAAGCAGTGTGTTGAAGCTTCCCACTATTAATGTGTGGGTCTATATGTGGGATTTGAGCTTCAGTAATATTTCTTTTATGAATGAGGGAGCCCTTTGCATTTGGGTCATAGATGTTCAGAATTGAGACTTCATCCTGAGACTTCGATGAGTATGATATATATATATATTTTTTTATTTTTATTTTCTAATATTTATTTATTACTTCAGGTTACATCTCCATTGCAGTGTCCTCTTTACACCCCTCTGAGTCCCGCGCTCCCACCCTCTACTCCCATCTCTTCCATCACACTCCTCTGGAGTGGAATGTTGCTACATAACAGTCCCCCACCCCAGTTCAGCAGTCATATGAGGACCAAGAACCTCCTTATACACTGGGGGCATAGTGTCTCATTGAGAGAGAAAATAGTCTATGTTCATGTTCCCTTTGGTGCATTTGAGTAGCATAGTTGTCCTGTACTATATGGCTAAAATCTGACTATAAGTGAATAGATGTCATGTATATCCTTGTGGGTCTGGGTTAGCTCACTCAGGAGTGACCTTCCCCAAATATTTTGATTGATTTTGGTTGAAAGCCTATTTTATTAGATACTAGAATGGCTACTCCAGCTTGCTTCTTTGGTCGGTTTGCTTGAAAAATATTTTTCTAGCCTTTACCCTGAGATAATGTCTATCTTTGTTGCTAGAGTGTGTAACTTGTAACTAGCAGAATGATGGATCTTGTTTTCACATTCATTCTCTTAGCCTGTGCCTTTTTATTGGGGAATTGAATCCATTAATGTTAAGAGATATTAACAACCAGTAATTGTTAATTCTGTTATAATGTCCTAGTTGGTGGTAGTGTGTGTGTGTGTGTGTGTGTGTGTGTGTGTGTGTGTGTGTGGGTGTGTGTGGGTGTGTGTTTGTGATTCCCTTCTTTTGGTTTTGTTGATGTGGAGTTATTTATTTCCTTTGTTTTCCTGTGTGTAGTTAACCTCCTGAGCTTGGAATTTTCCTTCTACTATCTTCTGTAGGACAAGATTTGTAGATAGATGTTGTTTAAATTTGCATTTATAGGCATATCTTTCTATAGGTAGGGAAAATTTTCTTCTATGATTTTATTGAAAATATTTTCTGAGCTTTGGTGCTAGAATCTTCTCCTTCTATTCTTATTATTCTTTGATATGGTCTTTTCACAGTGTCCCAGATTTGTTGGATGTTTTATGTCAGAAACTTTTCAGATTTAATATTTTCTTTGGTCAATATATCAATTTCATCAGTTGTGTCTTCTACAGCTAAAATTTTTGTCTTCCATCTCTTGAATTCTGCTGACAATGCTAGTGTCTATAGTTACTATTCTCGGTCCCTCGGTTCTCCATCTCCATGATTCCCTCAGTGTGTGTTTTCTTGATTGCCTTGAATTCCATCTTCAGATCCTGGGCAGGTTTATTGACTTCCTTCACTCCTTTACTTGAATCTTCTTATATTTCTTTAAGAAGGGCCTCTATTATCTTTGTAAGGTTGGGTTTAAGGTTGTCTTCTTCTGTTTCAGCTGTGTCAGAGTATTCAAGGCTTGTTGTACCAGGACAGCTAGGTTATGGTGATACCATACTGTCATGTTATTTGTATTTTTACATTGAACTGTAGCCATCTGGTTGTCCATGTTGTTGGCCAGATGTTCCTGATGCTGACCTGACTCCTCAGGGTGACTGGAAGTTTCTTGAGGCTGGCTGTTCCACTCTTGGTTGTGTTTCAGGTGCACCCTGCAAGCTGAAGAAAGACTGGATGGGTTCTTACCTCTCTGGTCCTGGGTGCCCACAGGCCTGGAGGCTTCCTTCTGGGGCTGGCAGGTCTCCTCAGGTTGGTATATACCTCTTTTTTAGCTTACAGTCTCTAGACTGCAATACAGGTATAAAACTCCAAACTTTAACAGCAACACTGAAGCCCAACTAGCAGTAATTGTTAATCACTTCCTACAGATTGCTTAAGTGTCATCCTCTGCATATTTCTTTTCGAAAAGTCATCTAGTTTTTGAGCATCATTTTGACAACTGTTGCTATGTCATATAACTGTAGGATTCTGTGATTAGTTACTCAATTGCAGCTGTTATTGCTGTGTTTTTTCAATGATTTCATTGCTGTGTTTCTTGCAATCAAAACTAATTTCTTTCCATATTTTTACAGAGAAGAAAATCTGTTCTCATCTGTGCAATATGCTCTCATAGTTCCCTAGAACTATGAGAGTATATTTAAGAAACTCAGAAGGACACTGGTGCTCATTTCCCAATAGTATGTTCCCTACCTGTGAATTTCCTAGATTTTCAGAAAAGCAGACAAATTAATGCAATTCCTAATTTATTGTAGGTTACTGAGTCACTTGCTGTGGACACCATGTTTTGTCACACAGAAAATCTTAGAATGGGCAAAATACTTCAGTGAGGAGTATTATATTTTCCACACTGGTACTTTATTGACAGTAAAATGTGATACAACAAATGACAAACTGAATCATATTTTTACACTTGTAACAAAAGGACAAGCATAATAATTCTGTTTGCCTGTGATTTAATTGAAGCCCTGGGCATCCTGAAAGTATTAATCTCTAATTATTTATGCATCACATTTTCTTTTCTGAGGCATAAATGTTTTCTCATGATGAATTTTTCTTGACCACCAGGATTCACTGGACCATTAAGTTGTTCAACAACATCAATTCTGCATGATGTAGCTATGCTCCGTGATATATGTTACAAAGTAGAAAGAGAAAGAAGAGATAAGAAGAGAAAGAGAAGGAAGGGGAGAGAGAGATAAAGATATATAGAGAGCAAGGCTATTTAACTTTGACTTATGGTATCTGATTTATGACTTCTGAAATTTCAAAGGTGTTTACAAGGAGATATCTAGAAGAATCTTAGTGAAGGATAAAGAATGTAGTTATACAAGACATTGTTCTTGAACTTCACATCCTTCCTACTAATTATGCCCCTCATTTATTAGTCTTTTTAACACACTTTCTGTACTTATGTCTTTTTCCATTATTTTTTATTCTCAGAGTTGTATAATTGGCACTGTTGAATGGAAGTTAGTAAAAAAAAAAAATCACAGAGCCAATTACATGTTAAGGTTTAACATTGAAAATTCTCTCTATTGGGTTACATATTTAAACTTTTGTTTCATTTGTCATACTTTATTGTCTTTCTCATAAATATTAAGATTTAATCTACTTTTTGAAAACCATCCTATTTTTAACACTTATTGTAATATATAAAGTTTCATCAAGGAGGGATCCAAAGGGTTTCTCTCTTGCACCCTATCACATACTTTACTGGGATAAAATAAAACATTAAGATACTGTGATTAGGTAGTTAAAGAAGAAGAATTTAGTACTATAACAGCTCAGGTAAACTTTGCTGGCAAAAGTTAGGATTTATCATGCTATTCACCTCAGGAGTTACAAGAAACTCATGATAAACAGAGCGTTTCTTTTGAAGTGATTTTTCAAGACAGAGTTTCTCTATGTAACAATCCCTGGCAGTTCTGGCCTCTCTTTGTAGACCAGGCTGGCCTCAAACTCACAGAGATTTAGGTTAGTTTAAGGTTTAGAAGTTTTGTGATCCTGTAATCTATGACAAATGGATTAGTATTACCTAACATAGAGCTATCACATGGGTTGACCCATATAAAGACAATCTAATAGACATGAATTCATATTCTGAATGTGAAAAGGCAAAGTAAATAAATACTATCACTATTATAAATAATTATCACTTATATATTTAATTTTCTATTTCTTCTTAACTGTTTTTTTTTTTTGCTTTCATGTTCCTATGTCTTCTTCTTTTTTAATTTAATTTATTTATTTACTTATTACTTCAGGTTACATCTCCATCGCAGTGTCCTCTTTCCACCCCTCCCAGTCCCACCCTCCTACCCTCTACTCCCTATCCCTTCCATCCCACTCCTCGGGAGGGGAGTGTCCCTACCTAACAGTCCCCTGCCCCAGTTCAGCAGTCATATGAGGGCCAAAAGCCTCCTCATACACTGGGGGCATAAAAGGCAGCACAACTAGGGCAAAGTATCTCACTGACAGGAAAAAAGGTCTATGTTCATGGTCCCTTTGGTACATTTGTTGTAGTATAGTTATCCTGTACTATATGGCTAAAATCCGACAATAAGTGAATAGATGCCATGTGTATCCTTCTGGGTCTGGGTTAGCTCACTCAGGATGAACTTCTCTAGTTCCATCCATTTGGCTGTAAATTCCATGATTTCGTTGTTTCTGATAGCTGAGTTAATATTCCATTGTGTAGATGTACCACAGTTTTTAATCCATTCTTTGGTTGAGGCACATCTGGGTTATTTCCAGTTTCTAGCTATTACAAATAAGGCTGCAATGAACATAGATGCTATTTCTTCTTCTTAATACATTTATTTATGAAGCAAATATAAGCAGGCTCAAGATACAGTGAGAAAATTGAGGAGTAAATAGTTTTTAAAATAGAAATAACTCAATTTTGAAACACTAATTTAACTACAGAAAATACTGTTTCATATCATATATTTGCTGTAAGGAATATCAGTCATTACTACATACTAATTACCTAACCTGTGGCAGGTAGATGGTTGTTGACCTTACATTTATGCTGTAAATTAGGCATTAGTATTCATCATTCAATAGAAGTAACCATATGAACAAATAATTTATATAACCCACTTCGAACAAATAATTTATATAACCCACTTCTTCACAGTTTGATTACAAATCTGAAGCCTATGCAGACCAAGTACACAGAGAAAATAGCATATGATATGATGGTATGACATGATGGTCCATATGATATGTTTTCAGAGAAATGCAATTAAAGGACACTGTAAATAAAATAAGATGCAAAATAATTGAGAACATGATTAAAACTAAATATTGGCCAAGGTATTGCTTAACAGAATTTCTATGTGGGAATGCAAAAAAATAAAGCAACTTTGGAAGACACTTCAGCAATTTCTTACCAACCAAATATATTTTTAGGGTATTATCTAGTAATTAAACTCTAATATTTATTCAAAGCCATTTAAAACATACAGAAAGATATTTGTAACAGCTTTAATATATAATTTTAAAAGACTGGAAGCAGCCATTATGCCCTTAATTAGATAAATATATAAAGAAACTTTATATTGTTATTACAAACAATAGAATATTATTTAATACTAAAAGAAAGAAAGAACTGTTCTGCCATGGAAAGACAAAGAAAACTTGGTTAGTATAGCTCTATGGACCTATTAGAAAATTTGATAATGCCTCAATCCAGTTATATGATATTTTAGAAAAGATGAAATTTGGAGATGGGAAAATCTTGCAGGGTTTTTCCCCCATGGGGATTATGTCGACAGAATAAATCAGCAGAATACAGGGACTTTTAGGACAAGGGAAACATTCTGTATGATGCTGGAATACTATCCTAGATATTAAATATTTGTTTAAATCAGAAAATGCTTAGTAACAATGAGTAAGCCCTAACTTGAAGTCAGAGGCTACCAAGAAGGAACTTACAATGTGATTTGAGAATATAATTGATCACAAAAATAACTGTGGAAGTTTGGTTGCCAAGTAAGGATTACAATTCTGTCTGACAGATTGAGACACTGGCAAGCTCTTGGTATCACAGTACTCATATAGCATGGGGATTTTGAATTGGTGAATATTCATAATGCATTCTGAAGCATACTGTACAGTCTCATTGAACCAAATAGAATATCTACAGTCAAAATCTAGAAGAAGTAGTTCTGACTGGATGGCTTTGTACTTGCATTTTGTGTTTTGTTTCATGAAATGCAAATGTTTAGAATTTTTTTTTCATTTTATTGAAAACAGATTCTTTTCTAATACAACATATGCTGATCATAGTTTCCCTTTCGTTTTCCCAATTCTTTCCCTCCTCTCCTTCCATCTGCATCCATTCCCTCTCTGTTTCTTATTATAACAGAACAGGCTCCTTAGAGATGGCAACCAAATATAACAAAATGGATTATAATGAGTCAAAACAAAAACCACCCCATTGAGGCTGTACAAGACCACCCAAGAGAATGAAAAGAGCCCCAAAGCATCTATAAGAATCAGAGATCCACTTTTTTTCACATTCAGTAGTCCCTTACTACTACTAGGCTGAAAGCTATAATATGTGTTTAGAGGACCTGATGCAGACCTATGTGGGCCCTGTACTTTCTGCTTCAGGCTCTGAATTCACGAGCCTCATTCCATCCCCTTTTGCTTACAATCTTTCTACCTCCTCAGTGTCTTCATTGCAGGAATGTACTCCTCAGGCAACCAAAAGAGAAATGTAAACACTAATCCAGTCACAGTAACTGTGAGCTAAAGTTTATCTTCCCTGCAAGATACGCTATGGCAAAGGTGGTACAGAAGTCTGACGAACTTAAGGTTCACTCCTCAAGAGGGAACCCATAACTGACAGTTCTTGGGTGACCAACAACCAGAGGCTAGATAGTCCAGAGATCTAGGGTAAAATCAAACACCAAAAAAAGTATCAAATCTTAAAAGTTATTTTAAAAATAGTAAAAATGAAACTTTGTGATTAATTCTGACTTAAGTCACTAGGTAATGAATAGGGTCTATAAACTGACTATTCATATATACTACCCGCATTGACAAAGTTGCTTTTCATAGGTTCTTTCTTATCAATACTTTTATGTGTATGCTATGTACTATATTGTGTATAATGTAACAGATTAGTTAAAAATATGACTGAAAGATGTTCAAAAGCCAGACTCATATTTGTTGAGAAGAGACTATAGAAAACCAGAGAAAGTGAAACAAAATGACCCATGTGGCAATGAATTAGAATTGGAGGCATTAATCCAGTATGGAGGTCAGCTCACAAAGATGGAGATTGCTCCATCCCAAAATGTTTTGACATTTCTAGATACTTTAGATAATAATGTATTTACAAATTATAGCATATGCATGTTTTCTTTTTATATCAGATGAGAATGTGTTTTGGTAATGATATTTTAGTGATAGTGAATAACAACAGGGCATGTGTCTTAAATTTTGAAGTACTACTTTTGAATACACACACACACACACACACACACACACACACACACATACACACACAGGTTGGAGCATCTTGAAGTGTCAGAAAGTAAGTAATGAAACATTACTTAAGTAACTAAGTAATGAAACAACAAAACACAAACAAAAACAAAACATGGAAGGAAGGGAGACAAGAGAGGAGCAGAGTTGAGATAAGGGAACAAAATGGAGGAAACAAGAAGATGAGCACACACACTGAAAGAGAGAGAGATAAGGGCAAAATTATTGATACATGGTTATATCAGAAGTCTGACTGAATGAAGTCGCCAAATTCAAGGGTCTCTAATGGTTAAGGCTGATGGGTGTTGGGCATACACACAGATCGCCTCCATTGGATTTATGGAAACATGGAAAAAACACTGCAGCTTGTCTGAGCAGCGGGATATGCTTCAGGCAGAGCTTCAGTGTACCAGAACTTGGAAAACAGTGGCCCCAAATAGCCAGTCTCTAAAGCCAGCTCCCTACAGACATATGTGGAGCTGTGAGAGTGGTAGAAAGGTGGATGGCCGGGTTGGAAGGCAGATCTGTTCTCCGCAGGGTCCAAACCCTGGGAAAATTGTGGGGTTATTTTACACTCCTTTGTGAGTTCTGGCCCTTCCGGCAGAAAACCAGAGCTTAAGCATATTTAGTCCCACTTCTGGATCAGTGAAGTTTTGGCTGGAAGACACTGCTGAGGGACTCACCTGAAGGGCATAGACTCAGGTCCTTTCAAGACTCCAATGAGCAGCCTCAACCCCCAAACTTGGGACCTCCAGAACTCACAAAATTTGTGCCTGGGCACACAGGACCACACCAGCAGAGCCACTGCAGGCTGAATACTCAGTGTGCAACATAGAGAGCTCTGACTTGTTAGCAGTGAAACAATCCTGGGCCATTCCTCCTTGCCTGGGAGTGGGCTGCACCGCTTCACAGTGCTTCTGGCTATTAGATGCACATTGACCCTGAGAACCCCGTGACAACAGCTGGAGAGGAGCACAAACACGGTCCTCACATGTAAGTTGCAGGGGAGCTAAAACCCCACCCAACAGTCTGTGGCCTATCAACCTGCACTATCAAGTGTACGAAGACGAGTTGGATCCCAGGAACCTACAGGAACACATCCCACCACATCCCCTCACCTAAGTCCCCAATTGAAACAAAACAGGAAGGGGTGAGCTCTGGGAGACTCACTGAGAACCTCCACACAAGGCCCCACCCAGTCAGTGGAAAGCAACACATCACCAAGTGATATGACTGCTACACCAAAGCACCCTCCTTGGAAGCAAACACAGAAGGCACCAGGAACAAACAGCTAAACAACCAAATGACTAAAGGTCAAAAAACCAAACCAAACCAAAACAAAACAAAACAAAAACAACAGAAGTCAGGGAGATATAACTCCAACAAAACACATCTATGATAGTACAGCAAGCCCTGTCCACCTCACCACAGCTGAAATACATGAAAACGATGACAATTCTACATTATGGAAAGTGATACAGTCCTTTCAAGAAGAATTTAAAACTATGAAGGAATTCAAAGAATCCACAATTTCACAAGCGAAAGCAAAGTATAATACCATTAGAGAGCTTCAAGCCAAAGTGGCTCAACTTGAACAGAAAAAAAAAACATGTCAATGAAAGATTTCCAGGCAAAGACAAGCAAATTGGAGAGGAAATGTACAAAACAAATAAAATCACTCAAATCATGAAAATGGAAATGGAAGCAATAAAGAAAACACAGTCAGTGTTAAAAGTGGAAGTGGAGAATCAAGGGAAGAGAACAGGAATTACAGACATGAGTATTAAAAATAGGATACAATAGATGGAAGACAGGATCTCAGGCATGGAAGATTCGAAGGAAGAAATCAGTACAACATCCAAAGAAAATGAGAAAGCCAGAAAAGCTCTCACCCATAACATCCAAGAAATCAAGCACTCAATGAAAGGATGGAACCTAAGAATTATAGGCATAGAGAAAAGAGAAGAATGCCGACTCCAAATTCCAGGAAATATCTTCAACAAAATTATAGAAGAAAACTTCCCAAACCTAAAGAAAGAGATGCCAATAAAATCCAAGAGGCTTAGAGAACACCAAACAGATTAGATCAGGAAAGAAACTGCTCTAACAACATAGTAATTCAAACTACAAATGTACAGAAAAAAGAAAGAATATTAAGCTGAAAGAGAAAAAGGTCAAGAAACATATAATGGCAGACACATCAGAATTATACCTGACTTCTCCTCAGAAACTTTAAAAGCTAGAAGAGCCTGGACAGATGTCCTACAAGCCCTGAGAAAACATAGGTGCCCAGCCAGACTACTATACCCAGCAAAATTCTCTATCAACATAAATGGAGAAAACAAGATATTCAATGACAAAATCAAATTTAAACAATATCTACCCACAAACCCAGCCCTACAGATGATCCTAGAAGGAAAATTCCAACCCAGAGAAGATAACTACATCCAAGAAAACAGAGGAAATAGAAAACTCCACAGCAACTAAACCAAAAGAAACGGAGGACGATCACCTATACCAAAACAATGGGAATTAACAACCCCTCGTCACTAATATCCATCAATATCAATGGATTCAACTCCTCAATAAAAAGACACAGACTTACAAACTGGATCCATAAACAAGACCCATCATTTTGTTGCATACAAGAAACACATCTCACTAACAAAGATAGACACTATCTCAGAGTAAAGGGCTTGGAAAGGTTTTCCAAGCAAATGGACCCAGGAAGCAAGCTGGAGTAGCCATCCTAATATCAAACAAAACAGACTTCCAACTGAAGTTAAATAAAAAATGACAGAGAAGGGCATTACATACTCATTAAAGGAAACATTCATCAAGAGGACATCTCAATATTGAACATCTATGCCTCAAATACAAAGGTACTTACATTTGTAAAAGAAAATCTTCTAAAACTTAAATTGCACATCGATCCCCACACATTAGTAGTGGGAGACTTCAACACCCCACTCACAATAATGGACGGAACATAAAGACAGAAGCCAAACAGAGAAATAATGAGTCTAACAGAGCTCTTGAACCAAATGGACCTAACAGATAACTACAGAATATTTCACCCAAACACAAAAGAATACAACTTCTTCTCAGCACTGCATGGAACCTTCTCCAAAATCAACCATATAGTTGGACACAAAAATAGCCTCAACAGATACAAGAAAATTGAAATAACCCCTTGTATCTTATCAGACCACCATGGAATAAAGTTGGACTTCAACAGAAAGGAACACACACAAGGAAATTGAACAACTCTTTACTGGATGACTACAGGGTCAGGGAAGAAATAAAGAAGGAAATCAAAGACTTCTTAAAATCCAACGAAAATGAAGACACAACCAAACCTATGGGACACAGTGAAAGCTGTGCTATGAGGAAAGTTCATAGTACTAAGTCCCTTCAAAAAGAAAATTGTGACAGGTCATATTAGTGAATTAACAGCTAAAAAGGGTAAATTGGAAAAAAAAGAAACAAACACTCCCAAGAGAAGCAGAAGGCAGGCAATCATCAAACTTAGAGCTGAAATAAACAACTTAGAAACAAAAAGAATGATACAAAGAATCAATGAAACCAAGAGTTGGTTCTTTGAGAAAATCAACAAAATAGACAGACCTTTGCCAAATTAACTAAAAGGCAGAGGGAAAAAACCCAAATAAACAAAATGAGAAATGAAAAGGAAGTAATAACAACAGATATTGAGGAAATACAGAGAATATTTAGGTTCTACTTTAAAAATCTATACTCCACCAAATATGAAAACTTAAGTGAAATGGACAATTTTCCTGATAGTTTCCATCTACCGAAGTTAAATCAAGATCAGGTTAAGAGATTAAACAGCCCTATAACCCCTAAGGAAATAGAAAAAGTCATTAAAAATCTCCCAACTAAAAAGAGCCCAGGGCCAGATGGTTTTAGCACAGAATTCTACCAGACCTTCAAAGAAGAGCTGACACCAATACTCTTCAAAATCTTTCACTAAATAAAATCAGAAAGAACACTGCCAAACTCATTCTATGAGGCCACAGTCATCCTGATTCCTAAACCACACAAAGACCCAACAAAGAAAGAGAACTTCAGACCAATCTCCCTCATGAACATAAAAGCAAAAACACATAATAAAATACTAGCAAACAAAATTCAAGAACACATCACAAGTGTCATATACTGTGATCAAGTAGGCTACATCCCAGGAATGCAGGGATGGTTCAACATAAGAAAGTCTATCAATGTAATTCACCATATAAACAAGATGAAAAAAAAAACCCAAATGATAATCTTGCTAGATGCAGAAAAAGAATTTGACAAAATCCAACACCCCTTAATGCTAAATGTTCTGGAGAGAATGGGCATACAAGGACCTTACCTAGAAATAATAAAGGCAATATACAGCAAGCCAGTGGCCAACATCAATTCAATTGAAACTTGAAGCATATCCTCTAAACTCGGGGACAAGACAAGAATGCCCACTTTCGCCATATCTCTTCAATATAGTACTTGAATTTCTTGCTAGAGCAATAAGACAACTAAAGGAGATCAAGGGGATACAAATTGGAAATGAAGAAAACAAATTATCCCTATTTGCAGACAATATGGTAGTATACATAAGCAATGCCAAAAATGTCACCAGAGAATTCTTAGAGCTGATAAACACCTTCTGCAAGGTGGCTGGATACAAAATTATTTCAAAAAATCAGAAGCCTTTCTTTATACAACAAACAAATGGGCTTAGAAAGAAATAAGGTTAACAACTCCCTTCCCAATAGCTACAAACAATATAAAATACCTGGGTGTAACTCTAACCAAGCAAGTAAAGGACTTGTACAACAAGAAATTCAAGCCCTTGAAGAAAGAAATGGAAGAGGCCTTTAGAAGTTGGAAAGATCTCCCATGCTCATGGATAGTAGGATCAACATAATAAAAATGGCCATCCTACCAAAAGCAATATAGTGATTCATTGCAATTCCCATCAAAACACCAACACAATTCTTTATAGACCTGGAAAAAGCTATTCTCAGTTTCATATGGAACAACAAAATCCCAGAATAGCTAAATCAATCCTGTACAACAACAACAACAACAAAAAAAAAACATCTGGAGGTATCACCATCCCAGATTTCAAGCTGTACTACAGAGCAATAGTAGTAAAAACAGCATAGTACTGGTATAGAAACAGACCAGTAGATAAATGGAATCAAATTGAAGACCCAGAAATGCACCCACACACTTACGGCCACCTAATCTATTACACAGAATCCAAAAATGCACAATCGAAAAAGGACAGCATCTCCAACAAATGGTGCTGGTACAACTAGATGTCCACTTGTAACAGAATGAAATTAGACTAATACTTATCACCTTGTACAAAACTTAACTCCAAGTGGATGAAAGACCTTAACATAAGTCCGGTCACACTAAGTCTACTGGAAGAGAAAGTGGGAAAAACCGCCGAAATCATTGGTTCAGGTGACAACTTCCTGAACAGAACACCAACAGCTCAGGACCTAAGACCAACAACCAATAAATGAAACTGAAAATCTTCTGTAAGGCAAAAGACACTGTTATTCGAACAAAATAGCAGCCTACAGATTGGGAAAAATCTTCACCAACTCCACATCTGACAAAGAGCTAGGATACAAAATGTACAAAGAACTCAAGAAATTAAATGCCAAGAAATCAAATAATCTAATTAAAAAATGAGGGAGAGAGCTGAACAGAATTCACAAAGGAGGCATTCCTAAAAGCCGAGAGACACTTGAAGAAATGCTCAGCATCCTTAATCATCAGAGAAATGCAACTCAAGGTTACTCTGAGATTCCATCTCACACCTGTCAGAATGGCTAAGATCAAAAGCTCAAATGACAGCACATGCTAGCAAAGGTGGAGAAAAGGGAACCCTCCTCCATTGCTGTTGGGAGTGCAGGCTTGTGCAACCACTATGGAGGTCAGTCTGGAGATATCTTAGAAAACTTGGAATAGCTTTGCCTCAGGACCCAGCCATACCACTTCTGGGTATACATCCAAAATACCTCTCATGGTATTACAAGAAAGTTTCCTCATCTATGTTCATAGCAGCCTTATTTTTAATAGCTACAAACTGGAAAACAACCCAGATGTTCCTCATCCAAATAATGGATTAAAAAACTGGTACACAATTCTTTATAGACCTGGAAAAAGCTATTCTCCATTTCATATGGAACAACAAATAACCCAGAATAACTAAATCAATCTTGTACAATAAAAAAACTTCTGGAGGTATCACCATCCCAGATTTCAAGCTGTACTGCAGAGCAATAGTAGTAAAAAATAGCATGGTACTGGTATAGAAGCAGATCAGTAGATCAATGGAATCGAATTGAAGACCCAGAAATGGACCCACACACCTATGGCCACCTAAGTTTTGACAAAGAAGCTAAAACCTCACAATGGAAAAAGGACAGCACCTTCAACAATTCGTGCTGGTCCAACTGGATGTACACTTGTAAAAGAATAAATTAGACCCATACTTATCACCTTCTACAAAACTTAAGTCCAAGTGGATCAAAGACCTTAACATAACCTGGTCACACTAAATCTACTAGAAGAAAAAGTGGGGAAAACGCTCGAACTCTTTGGCACAGGTGACAACTTCCTGAACAGAGTGCCAACAGCTCAGGACCTAAGTTCCACAATCAATAAATTGGACCTCATGAAACTAAAGATCTTCTGTAAGGCAAGACACTGTCATTTGAACAAAATGGTAGCTTACCGACTCGGAAAAAATCTTCACCAACCCCACATCTGACAGAGGGCTAATATCCAAAATCGACAAAGAACTCAAGAAATTAAGTGCCAATAAACCAAATAATCCAATCAAAAAAATGGGGGACAGAGCTAATTAGAGAATACACAAAGGAGGAATCCCTAATGGCTGAGAGAAACTTGAAGAAATGCTCAATATCCTTAATCATCAGAGAAATGCAATTCAAGATGACTCTGAGATTTCATCTCACACCTGTCAGAATGGCTAAGATCAAAAGCTCAAATGACAGCTCATGGGGCGAGGGTGTGGAGAAAGGGGAAACCTCCTCCATTGCTGGTGGGAGTGCAGGCTTGTGCAACCACTATGGAGGTCAGTATGGTGATATCTTAGATATCTTGGAATAGCTTTGCCTCAGGACTCAGCCATACCACTTCTGGGTATACACCCAAATGACTCCTCACCGAATCATAAGGAATTTCCTCATCTATGTTCATAGTAGCCTATTTGTAATAGCTAGAAACTGGAAACAACCCAGATGTCCCTCAGTCGAAGAATGGATTAAAAAACTGTTGTCAATCTACACAATGTAATTTTACTCAGCTACCAGAAATTATGCAATTTGCATCCAAATGGTTGGAACTAGAAAAGCTTATCCTGAGTGAGCTCACTCAGGCTCAGAAGGATGCACATGGCATCTATTTACTTATTGTAGGATTTTAGCTCTATAGTACAGGATATCTATACTACACCCAACGCACCAAAGGGAACATGGACATAGACTTTTTGTTTGTTTGTGTGTTTTTTTAGTTTTCTCTCCCTGGCAATGAGACACTTTTCCCTGGTGGTTTGCTTTGAAGGCCGCCAGTGTATGAGGAGGATTTTGTCCCTCATATGACTTCTGAACTGGGGTGGGAGACTGTTATGTACGGACAGTCCACTCCTAAGGAGTGGGATGGTAGGGTTAGGGGGTAGAGGGTGGGAGAGAGGGGCTGGGAAGGAATGAAAGAGGACTGTATGATGGAGATGCAACCTGAAGCAACAAACAAACAAACAAACAAACAAATAAATAAATAAATAAATGAGTAATAGCTTGAGCTTACAATATATAAATATGTATCCATAATTCCATACTGATATAGCTTATTGAATTAATAAGCAAATAAATATGAATATTCTTTCTAAATTCTTAATAATATTGTAAATTTATAACTGCTTTAAATTATAAATTTTCTTACTTTTCTATTTTTTGTTTTTGAGAAAAGTTCTTGTGCAGTCTAGGCTAGTCTCAAACCCATGAACTCATGTGTGGCCTTTATCTCTTGATCCTTCTGACCATAAAGTCTTTTAAAGAAAAATAAATGAAACTTTTATCTCAAGATAAGGTCCCTTTCATTCCACTATATTCTGATGGTGTGGTGTTACGCATTCTAAATGTTAATTGGTCCTGTTTGCTGTATGTTACTTACTTTGTCTCTGATAGGTTAAATAAATGCTAAGGCCTGCAGATTGGACAAAAACAGAGATAGGTGGGACTGTGGTTCACGGGCTTTTAGAGATAGACACAAACATCTTAAGAAGAAGGTTGCTGGAGAAGAAGCCAGGAGCAAACAAGAAAGACATGCCATGGGATAAATTAACGAAGACCCTTCCATGTGGCCTGGAACATCGGCTTAGTGTGGAGAATAATAGTCCAAAGGGACGTATGTATACATGGGGTCATATTTGGGTAATAGAATTATGAGCTAGCTTAGATGGGCTAGGATTGCACAACCCAGGCCTAGGCTTGTTAAGATCCACTCGATGTTTTGCGTATTCATTTATAATGGCAGGTTAAGGATTAACACCGCGAATCAATTAATGATAATATAAATACTGGTTAAATGGTTTAATTAGCCATATTTTTCCACAATATTCATCCTTCCATGTTGCAGAGTGGCCATGACAATCTTGGAGGACAGCAGTGACATATTGCATCTGAGTAAGAAATAGTAGTAACTATAGCTACACTTTAAAGATGGCTTCTTGGCTGAAGCAGTTTAACTTATTGTGCAGCTTTTTCGTTCATAAGGAAAGAGAATTTGCAATGGTGTCCATACCATTAGAAAACAACAGTAGTTATTATTAACACTGCCATCCTCCAGTATAATATAGTCTGAATAGATTTGGGACATTTAAACATCCTTGCACATACAGTAGTAAATTACCATGAATAAAATGACTTAGACAATAGAAATCTATTGGCTCTTAGTTCTGAAAGTCAGACATCTGAAAACACCTATATGTATGATCTCACTTGTCTGAAACATTCTGGAAGAATTTATTTTATGCTTCTTCCAGCACCTGGTGATTGTTGGTGTTTCCTAGCTTGTGGCCACTACTCTTTCTGCTTCATTTCCCATCTTCAGTTTCTTGTAGGTACCTTTACTTCTCTTTCTTATGAGAGTGTATATGATTATGTAGAGAGTCAACCAAATGAAATAGTATAAATTCCATCTAAAGATTATAGAGATAAATACATATATTACATATAATATTAATACATACAATACTGTATTAAGCAAAGCATTCATGAAATAATGTGAACCACAAGTCTTATGTTTCTAGAAAGTGAGGAATGCCCAAGAAAGGAGACCAGTGAACAGAAAGTCATGAATGCATACAACGTACATAAGAAAAAGTTTAAACTGGACCTAACCCCCCCTATAAAAATATAGATGATAGTCAACTTGATCTTCCTACAGATCCTTTAGCAAGTACGGGGTGGGGCAGTCTCAGTCATGGGTTTGTTAACTGTTAGTGGGACACTTTACCCTAGTTGAGCTACCATGTTGAGCCCCAGAACAAGAGGAAGCTCTTACCCCTCATGTGACTGATGAACTGAGGGGGATTGATATGTGGGGGGTCCCCCTCACCCAAGGAGAAGGATAGGAAGAAGAAAGGGTAGAGGGTGGTGCCAGGAGGGGAGGAGGGTAGGGGCTCTGATATAGATGTAATTTGAATTAATAAATAAATATTTTTTAAAAAGAAAAAATAAGATATCTCTGCTTCTGAGGGATTCAAAATTAAACCAAGAACAGCAGTGACAAAATTAAACCAAGAACAACAGTGACATAAACATGTATAAACATGGGAATCCAATGCATAGAACAAAAGAGACATTTTCTTTAAAGTAAAGACAGAACAAGAAGGATTCTGGGGCAGGTAATTAGGGGAAAGAAATCACATTCAGCAGTCTTGAAATCTATTTTCTTCTGTTATCAATAATCCAGTAAGGCTGTGGCTGACAGAGTATTTGCCTAGAATGTACAGGATCTTCAGTGTAACAAAAAAGAAATAAAGAGAGAAAAAATAGGAGTATTGAAAACAATAATCAAAAATAGAGGCAGTTTGACTTGATAAAAAACTTTTGCACACAGGCTAAAATTAGTTCTCCAGGCAAATGTTGTAATGACACTATCCTTGAGAAAGAATACGTATTCTTTTTATTATAACTACGGTTATAATATTAGGGTTTAAGAAGGACTTTTTGGAATATATCATATCAGGTATACAGCAATCAAAATATCAAATGCATACTTTGATCACAAAATTGTGTGAACAAAATAGCCCATGTAGAGTAATTATTACCTTGAAACTCTATATAGCATTCTGTCTAGGATACTAACAAAGGAAGGAGTGACCCAGAAAGCAACATTGGGTGTAGGTCCTCCTGATACAGGATACTGTGTTTGTATCCTTATAATTACCTGTTATATTTTGTGTATGCTTATTCAAATTACCTCATTGTATGTAATCTGATTCTTTGTGATTTTCCTGGAAAAAGCATGAGAGCATATAAATTATTTGAACAAGAATCTTTAGATCTGTCTTAATCTTTTTTATACTTTATTTTTTTATTTCTTCAAGTTACATCTTAGTCACAATCCCTTCCCTACTCCCCCTTCCTGTCCCACCCTTCCACTCTCTTCCCCCGACAGCTCCCCCGTTAAGTCCAACAAATGGTTCCTTTTCTTATAACAGTAAATACTATACAAAACGACAGAAATAAATACGCCATATTTATGAGAGTTAAATGGCCCACCATATATTTCCAATGTCCAGTTCATACATATTTGGCCCCTGACTTTAACATTCTACCATCTAACCATCTCCATGTGTTTAAAGTTCTATATCTGACTCAACTTTCATACTAACTTGTATCACAATTTTAAAAACATCCTCTTAGATCCAGAACACCCTCTTGATTCCTAAACAACTCAAAATTTAACTATGAGACTCTAGCTATCTATTCTTCAACCACCTCAGAGACCTGAGAGGGATAAATATATCTGATTATGTAGGAAGTGCAGGGCCTGCATCATCCAAAACTAAGAAATGACATATCAGTGGCTGCCTGGACAGTTCCCATTTTCTCTCCATACATTAGAGCTTCGATCTTCAGTTATTTGGCACTGTTTCTCTGACAGACATTGATTGTAGAGCAGGGGTTATGAAGGACTTACCTACCCTGTCTTGGCAGAGCTAGGCTGTCGACTTCCCTGCTACCAAGTTTTGTCCTTTTTGGACAGCAGTCTGTCTACAGTTGAAGCAAGGGGTTTTTCTTGCCAAGAGATAGGCTTCCACTAATTCAACCATCTCACACTGGAGATTCTTCGATGCTCATCTTCTACTTGTAGTAGAATAGGGGGTGCTGTCAGGAGCTGATATGTCTCGATATCAAAAAAAATCTTAATTTAAGAAAACATCTTTGAATGCCATATTCTGCAGATCTCTTGGGGTTTTTCAACATGCCCTATCTATATCTTGTATTTGGATAAGCAAATGTTGCTTGTCTCTTAACAACTTGATTTTTGAGTAGCTTAGAGAATATCTGTGATAGACTGTCATAGTAGCTGACAAAATGACACGCTTGCATGACTAGGACTTTGTATTTATTAACTATCCTAAACGGTTTAAGACGGTTGGTATCAAGAGGCCAGAGCTTCACATTTCATTTTTAAGTATCACTAGGTACAATACCTTTAAGAAGCGTTACCTTTAATTTTGTATCATTATACAAAGATCAATTCCAATGTGTCCAAATATACTCTTAATTTTGTATCAATATACAAAGATCAATGCCTATGTAGCCCAATACAATCTTAATATTACATCAATATACAAGGGTCAATACCATTGTGGCCAACTATAATTTTAATTTTATATCAGTATACAAAGATCAATACTGATGTAGTCCAATACAATCTTAATTTTGCACAATATACAATGGTCAATACCACTTTAGCAAAACATAATACTAATTTTGTATCAATATATAAAAGTATAAGGGCATATTCAATAATCTGTCCCTTCTTCTTGGTCCTTCCCATACTCTGTCTATGTCCCATTCTCAAGTCTGTGCACTCCTACATAGGAGAGAAAGAAGGATACAGAAAAGAAAAAGGAAGGAAGTCCCTGGGTCTAACCTCCAAAACACATTTAACAAGACTATTTAACAGCTTGTTGTCTCTTCCCCTAAATAACAAAGTTTTCTGCTATCCATCAGATAACCAAAAAGGGAGGGGTGGGAGAAACACCCTCCCCACCCTCTGGGCACTCTCTTAAAATGACTTCCTGGGGTCATAGTAAACCTATTTGGGGACCAAACCAGAATGTAAAAATTGGTTAAAAATGTTAGTACAATCCTTTTATGTTCAGTCCTTTTGTGCTCAGCTGTTTAGATGTCCTAAGTAGTTTGTAGACAGAGGCTGATCTTCCGGGCTTTACTGAAGTTCTGGCTGGTGCAGTCTGTGGAGCTGAATGATCTTAGAGATTTTGAGTTGTTGTGGTTGTAGACTTTTGATGGAAACAGCTATTGAGGGAGTCTGCAAGGCTGAATCATCTGGGCCACTCGTCTTCTTTGATGTCTGATTCTGTTTTCTGTTGAGGTTTCCATTGTCCAGTTGTCCCTAGATTCTTTGAATGGATGTTTTAAATCTCCTGGAAAGATGAGAACAGAACCCTGCCCTAATCCTAACTCTGCGAAAATTACCCTTTTTTTGGGGGGAGGGGAAGTAAGGTAATATTTCTCCTGAAGCAAATTTGTTTTTTTGACAATATAAAAACTATTATCTATAAATCTGGATTAAAGAAGAAATTATTTTGTTATTTTGGAGCTAAACAAGCTTAGTGTATATATTTTGAGATCTCAAACGACAATTTGTTTGTATTGAGTAGGCCTTTTGTAAGTAGCTTTTAAACTTAAGTCCTTCCAAATCTTATGTGTCTGTCTCTGCATTCTAATTATTGGGATCAAAGACCTGTGGTTCCCATCTGAAGGGATTAAAGATGTACTCCACCACTCCTGGATTGAAGTTTTTCTCTATTTAGAGTTTGTTTTGTATCACGCTGACCTTGAGCTCTGAGATCTACCTGTTTCTGTCTCTAGTGTGTTGGGATTAAGGGTGTACTCTTCTTGAATGATGGGATTAAGGCTGTGCACCCTCACCACCCTGTTCCGTGTAACTCTAGAATTTATAAGACAACTAACTCTATAGTGCTCCTCCCATTTCTGCTGGAGTTAAAGGCATGGGTAACACCACACATCTCATTATTTTACCTTAGCTCTAAGTTTTTAGACTCTTGGAGGTATATAAAACCAGGTTGAATGGCTGTAACCTTTATTTTATTTACAGTGTTTTAAAATTGTTACCTGCTTTTTTTTAATTAATAAATTTATTTGTTTGTTGCTTCAGGTTACATCTCCATCATATTGTCCTCTTTCCCTGCTTCCCAGCCCCACCCTCCCATCCTCTACCCCCTAATCCTTCCCTCTTGTTCCTCTGGGGTGGAGTGTCCCTACATGACAGTCCCTCGCCACAGTTCAGGAGTCATATGAGGGCCAAGAGCCTCTTCATACACTGGGAGCCTACAGGGAGTACCGCCAGTGAAAGATGTCTCCTTGCAAGGAAGGGAAAACTAAAAAAAAAAGACCAACAAACACACAAACCCACAAAAACAAAGAACAACAACAAAAAATTAAAGGAAAAAGAAAAAAAGTCTATTTCCCTGTTCCGTTTGGTGTGTTGGTTGTAGTACAGATATCCTGTATTATACGGCTAAAATCCTACTATAAGTGAATAGATGCCATGTGCATGCTTCTGAGTCTGGGTTAGCTCATTCAGGATGAGCTTCTCTAGTTCCATCCATTTGGTTGCAAATTGCATAATTTCATTGTTTCTGATAGTTGAGTAATATTCCACTGTGTAGATGCACCACAGTTTTTTAATCCATTCTTCAGTTGAGGGACATCTGGGTTGTTTCCAATTTCTAGCTATTACAAATAAGGCTGCTATGAACATAGATGAGGAGACTTCCCTATGACTCTGTGAGGAGTCATTTGGGTGTATACCCAGAAGTGGTATGGCTGGGTCCTGAGGCAAAGCTATTCCAAGATATCTAAGATATCACCATACTGACCTCCATAGTGGTTGCACAAGCCTGCATTCCCACCAGCAATGGAGGAGGGTTCCCCTTTCTCCCTTTCTCCACACCCTCGCCAGCATGTGCTGTCATTTGAGCTCTTTATCTTAGCCATTCTGACAGGTGTGAGATGGAATCTCAGTGTCGTCTTGAGTTGCATTTCTTTGATGATTAAGGATGTTGAGCATTTCTTCAGGTGTCTCTCGGCCATTAGGGATTACTCCTTTGTGAATTCTCTAGCTCCGTCCCCCATTTTTTTATTGGATTATTTGGTTTCTTGGCATTTTGTTTCTTGAGTTCTTTGTAGATTTTGGATATTAGCCCTCTATCAGATGTGGGGTTGGTGAAGATTTTCTCCCAGTCTGTTGGTTGCCATTTTGTTCGAATGATAGTGTCTTTTGCCTTACAGAAACTTTTCAGTTTCATGAGGTCCCATTTATTGATTGTTGATCTCAGGTTCTGAGCTGTTGGTGTTCTGTTCAGGAAGTTGTCATCTGTGCCAATGAGTTCGAGGGTTTCTCCCACTTTTTCTTCTAGTAGATTTAGTGTGACCGGCCTTATGTCAAGGTCTTTGATCCACTTGGATTTAAGTTTTGAACAAGGTGATAAGTATGGGTCTAATTTCATTCTTTTGCAAGTGGACATCCAGTTGGACCAGCACCATTTGTTGAAGATGCTGTCCTTCTTCCATTGTGCGGTTTTGGCTTCTTTGCCAAACATTAGTTGGCCATAGGTGTGTGGGTCCATTTTTGGGTCTTCAATTCAATTCCATTGATCTACTGGCCTGTTTCTGATCTGTCTTAATCTTAATAAAAACAATACATCTATGAAAACTAGATGTGGTAACTAAAATAGTCCTGTTTACAATATTCCAAATTTCAGCATCCATTTCACTAAATCTGAATTCCTTCATGAAAGTTTGCAGTTATCTTCCAAAGAAGCAGAACTTCTGTCCCAGGGTGTAGAAGGGAGTCTTGTTTAAGAGAGTGAGAAACATATATGGCTTGTGTGTCAAGCTGTTTTCCTATCCCACCCCCACCTCACCCTCCCCCCAAAAGTAAAAACAGTCTAGACAGTAAGCCTTTGAAAAGAAGTCCTTAAAATTGTGATAGGGATGCTGAAGTGTAGTTCTTCATAGTTGTTGCCTTTTGACAGGGGTGTATGAGCAACACAAATTGGATTTCTTTTTGTTGTTTTTGTTGTTCTTTTGATTTAAGGGGGGTTCACAAGGATGAGTGTGCACCTGGGAAGATTGGAAAGTGAATGTGATAAGGATGTGTTACACAAAAATTCCAGATAATCAATAAAAACTTTTTAAAGCTATAACTGATGACATTTTACACTTCATAATTTAAAGTCAAAAGGGAAGATTGGCTATCACTACCACTGTAAAGTAGAATAATCATCAGTAAGTAATGGGAATCTGTAGGAGTTATTCAAAACCTATGTTAAGACTTACAAAATGGGCAGACATCTTTAGATGTTTATGAACTTACAGATACCTCTTCAGGAAAGATGGGTTTGTGAACCCAGTTGCTATAAATGCTAAGGAAACTCAGTCCTCCACTATCAACTTTCTTTAGGATTTGACTTGGTTAAAAGAAACTGTTTTACTCAAATTTATGCTTCTTTCCAGTGCTGCCCTCACTCAGTGAGTCACAGGCGTAGTGTAAAAGGGTCCATCCAACTTCTCATAATGTGGGTGATCATACTTTGATAACTCTTGAATTTTCTCAACATCTCACTAACTCTTCCTCTCTCTCTCTATTATTCCTCTCTCTTCTCCTTTAAAGAAATCAAAACACCATCTGAATATCAGGACTTCCTTTCTGGAGAATTATAACTTGCAATAATAATCAACTCTTACCGAAAAGGAACAATTTTACAATTATGTTGGATAACTTTACACCATTGTGTCTTTTTTCTCCCCTACCTATGGCACCTCACCCAGTTTCATTCTGATTTTCCTGTTCCAGTAACCATAATATTTAATATATTATTTGAAATAATGTAAACACATCTGATTATCTGTAAAATAGTTTGGGGAAATATAATGCAAAACAAGGTTGAATCTGACATCCAGGGCTTTAAATTTTAATTCTCAACACTTGAGAAATTGAAGTAGGAGGATACTCATGAGTTTGAGTCCAGCTAATGTTACAGAGTGAGACAATGTCTTAAAAAATAGTAAAATAAAAAATAAAATTGCAAAATAAAGGGAAGTAAAGAAAGAATTTAATTTTGGTTTCTTGGTTTCAGAGGGTTTCATGGCTCCAGAGAGTCCATGACCACTATGATGAGGACCAGGCAGTAGACAGGCAGGCATGGCTCTGGAGCAGTACCCAGAAGATTACTTCTGGTCAATAAACAAAAGGTAAGTGGGAGAAGAAGGAAGAAAAGAAGAACTCAGGAAGAGGAAGAGAGGAAGACACACACACACACACACACACACAGAGAGAGAGAGAGAGAGAGAGAGAGAGAGAGAGAGAGAGAGAGAGAATGGTAACTGGAAACTGTGTGGATGTTTGAAAAGTCCAACATCAGAGATTCATTTCCTCCATTAAGGCCACGTCCTAGTCCTCATACTTCCCAAACAGTTTGACCGAATGGGGACCTAAGATTCAAATATATGAGACTAGAGGGCCATTCTTATTTGAACCACCACAGTGTCCTATTAAAATGTATATTTTTCCCTGGGTATTTATTAATAAAAATAAAATTTTATTTTAAAAAGGATAGGTTTTAAGGTAAAACTTGAAACTGCAGACACTATAAGTATGTGCAATATGAATGTGTCTCTGCAAAAATATAACCTGAAGAAGTTTTTTATTTTCTTTTCCAATTAAAGACTGGTATTTGGTAATATATTAATAGTGGAGAAAAAAGCTTCACAATATTTATGAACTTGAAATTGTATTGAGAAAACGATGACTTTTTCTCTCTACTTCTGCCTTCATCATTCACTTCTACAGTCATTATAAATTCCTACTTTCATATTCACTTCGTTAGCAGGATAATGTATTTCAAGCTTCAGAAAATGATAAATATTCACATCCAAACTATCAAAGGTGTCTTTAAATCCAGTTTAATCTTACTATATTCTCCTGTGAATTCACTGCTAACTTCTTTACAGAGAGATCTATGGTCAATGTGGTATTCTTGCCAGAGTGCCCTTCATTTTCATTTCTTTAGTGAAATCATTTAGAAAGTGACCTGTGTCATTAGGCTATTTTTTTTTCTTTTTTAAAAAATTATTCTCTCATGCTATATGTCCAGACTGAAGCCTTCCTTCTTTCCACTCCTCCAATTTTCCACACCTCTCCTCTCCCCCAGATCCACTGCACCTCTGTTTCCCTTCAGGAAAGAGCAGGCCCCCCACTGCCAACATCAAAAGAGAGTCCTCATTGACATGTAACAAAGTCTATGTTCCTGTTCCCTTTTGTGCATTGGCTGTAGTATACTTATCCTGTACCAGGCCCCCAGTGTATGAGGAGGTTCTTGGCCTTCAAATAACTACTGAACTGGGGCGGGGGCCTGTTATGTAGGGACACCCCACTCCAGAGGAGTGGGATGGAAGGAATAGGGGGTTGAGGGTGGGAGGGCGGACTGGGAGGGGTGGAAAGAGAGTACTGTGATGGAGATATAACCTGAATTAATGAATAAACACAAATTTAAGAAAAAAGAGAGTCCTGTTCTTTGTAAACACTTCCTGGGACTTTGCTTTTATATATTGTATCATGTTAGCTCTGTGTGTTGTATTTATGCAATTATCTGTTCTCCTTCCACTATCATATACACTCTGCAATTACTAAGCAGCAACTTTGTTCCCTAGATTCCTCTTAGAAAAGAAATCAGCATCAGTTAGCTACTCCATAAATAAATGTAAATGAATGACATGCTTCTGCAATGTTTAAAAATAGTGATAGCGTAAATTCATTTGTCTTGCTTGATGGAAAAAAACTATTATCATCATAGACATGTTTCTAAATTAAATTAAGGTTGAACAATAGATTTTGTTGGGAATATTCTAAACAATAACTTTATTCATAAATCTTCCTTATGTACACAAAACATAATTGAGATTTGTGAGAATGAATTTTTCAGTGTAAATTTAATTTACATGAAGCTTAAGTAAATAACTCAGAATCGTAGAAACGCAAAAGTTATTCAAATAAGTAGGACCACCCTCTCCATCACTGATGAAAGATCGTTATTGTGTTGCTACAATCTTAATCATGATGTTCATTAGAGTAAGAAGCCTGATTATTTCACTCTTGTTTTTTGATCCATGGAGATAAAATATTTTTCTAATTATTAGTGTATATAATTTATGTAATTGAAATTTTTTGATATCTTCTCTGTATCTCTCACTGATATCTTTCACTGTACTATGTGGCAGGCTGCCCTTCAATCAAATTCATCTCATCATAGAGTTTCCAGTTTAGTTGAGATATCTAGTACATAAATAAATGACTGTAGAGAAGTTACTGATTACAGTTGATTACTTTATTGTATTACTGCAAATGATACATAGCTTAAACTTTAGTACAGTTCCTATAAATAATAACCAAATTATAATACTAAATTGCATTTGTTGAAGAGGCTGTAATTTCTCCATTTTTTTTTTTTGGCTCCTTCACTGATAATAGATTTGGGTCAGATTTATTTATAGGTCCTATTGTATTCAGGTGTGTGTGTGTGTGTGTCTTTCTGTGCATGTGTCTGTCTTTTCCTTTCTCTGTGTTTATCTCTCTCATATGCACTCTTTCTGTGTCTCTCTGTCTGTCTCTGTGTCTGTCTCTCATTGTGTGTGTCTCACTCTGTGTGGGTGTGTGTGTCTTTCTGTATGTCTACCTGTGTGTCTTTTCCTTTCTCTGTGTCTGTCTCTCATGTGTGGTCTCTCTCTTTCTCTCTATCTCCCTGTCTCTATGTCCCTCTGTTTCTCTCTCTCTCTCTCTCTCTCTCTCTCTCTCTCTCTCTCTCTGTGTGTGTGTGTGTGTGTGTGTGTGTGCGTGTGTATGCATGTGCATGCAGATACCGTTCTACTGTATTCTTTGTAATTGAACATTGAATAACCAGCATTGCTTTTTTTTTTTTTTTTTTTTTTTAGACTTGCTTTGGCTAATGTATTTTGTGCTTCCATTTGATCTTTAACATTTGTTTCTGCATTTCTAGTTATAAAAAGTCTTTCTGCATTTGATGGGAATTGTGCAGAATCTATTGATTGCTTTCAGTAACACACCTATTTAAATAATATGAATTCTGCTGATCTATGATCATGGGCAGTCTTTATGTTTCCTTGTAAGGAGATTATGAAGGCCCATTATATTCTACACCATTGGAAGAGTGGGGAATAAAAAATCTGGCCATGTATGTGGTTTAAAACTACAGACTGGACAACCAGAGAAACAGGTAATGTAAATTTCAGAATAAAGCCCAAAGTTTGAAAACTATGGTTGGGGAGAATGCTGCTAGTGTGGGCTCTAGGGCTCCACCAGATAACCAGAGGACTGAAGTTTGTAGGAATTCTCACATTACTCTGTTCTTCTTTTAGAGTCTTCAAAAAATATTCACAATCCACTAACACCTGGGGAAAGAAATATTCCTTATTAACCTTTATGTTGCAATGATAGTCTCTTAGCATACACATTCACAAGGGTTCACAGAAACCTTGTTTAATCAAATAATTCTTTATTTGTCCAAACTGAAACATAAGATTATGTTTATTGCAAAAAATATAAAACCAGACCATAATGACATATTGTGTTTATTGCAAAAAAAATACAACAGACCATAATAATGCAGGATGATTACCTCTGCTGAGATTATGCATGCTACAGATTTTAAATTTAGTAGTAAATCAGAAGTTAGTATGGTATTTTAGCTATCAGGTACATATATATCAAAACAGTAAGCTAATCTTTCTCACCCGTGTCAGATGTATATCAAGAAGAATATAAAGCATAATAAATTTTGGCCAGAACATAGGGCAATAGGGTGTCTCACATGCTACTAATAAGAATGTATATGTTTAACTACTGAAGGGACTGTGGTGGTGATGTTATTTGAAGTAATCAATAAACAAACAAACAAAAAAGATTCCTCTAAAAGCTACATATAGAACTTCTATGTTACCCATATATCATATAATAAAGAATCACAAACAGTAGAGATGCCCCATGTTTATCACTGAATGACTTCAAGTATATAAGTTATGAAATCAGTATATATGCCCATTAAGGGGCAGATGAATGAATAAATAGAATGTTTATATGGATATAGTGAATTATTATTCAACTGTAAAGAAGAACAAAATCAAGTTGTTTTCAGAAAGGTGAAAGGAACTGGAAACATAATGTTAACTGAAAAAAGCCAGACCCAGATGGTCTGGCCATATTTTATTATGTTTTATATTCTTCTTGATATATATCTGTCAGGGGTGAGAAAGATTAGCTTACAGTTTGCTATATATGTTCCTGATAGCTAAAATTCCATACTGATTTCTGATTGGCTACTTAATTCAAAATCTGACAAATATCACATGTTTTATTTTATGTATGGAAAAAGTTTAATGAACTCAACATGTCAGCACATGCTTATAATCACAGCACTCACAATTCTGGAGCAGGCTGATCAAAAGTTCAAGGCTAGCACTGGCTTCATAGAGCGTTCTACTATGTTACTTAGTGAGACTCCAAATTGAGAATTAAGAAACAAGTAAACGAAATTACGTGAAACTAAAAGAGAGATGATAAATGCTAAAAAAATTATAGAGAGGAGAGTACAGAGTGTGCAAATATGATCAGTGTCTTTTTTGGAGATGTGAAAAAATAAGTATTAATTAATTATCCTGTATAATTAATATGTGTTAGCAAAATTAGTTAACCTAAATGTAAGTTATTGTATTTGATGAGAAAATTGAAATTTTCTGTTTGAGTTGTACAATTGCCGTTATGTGTAACCAAAAGCTGTGAGCCTAGATGTATCTATTTTCATTAGTTATCTCTCAATATCCATTTAAAATACCTACCAGTCTACAAGCAAGCTTCTCATAATGTACATTTTTACATCCCAAGGGGGTCAATGTAGATTTATTTACATAGTAAACACGTGTATATCAAAGCATATCCTGTGGTAAAATAGTCATATCACTATATGCAAAGTGTATTTACAAATTAGATCAGAGAAGTCACATATTGTACAACTTTTCTCTTAGAAATTGAAAATTTTTATTGTTATATTACATATTCAAATATAAATCAGAATAAATAAATCTCATCTCTTCCTATTTTCATGAGCATTCCTCTGATGCCAAAGCTTCTTAAAGTAATATTGAAAGTTATAGAATACTATAAATTATGAATTATGGTATATTAAAATCTCTAAATTTCTTTTATTTTGAATAGAATTTGCCAGATTGGGTGAATTGGATGCTCTGTTTATAACAGATTTTTATTTATCAGCTAAAATATTTAAGTATACTTCATTTTAAATGCATGTGAGACATATAATGAATGTTATGATGAATTAGAATACCATTTTAAGAAAGAATATAGTTAACATTTTTGGCAAACTTTCTGATGGAACTTAATTTTCTTATTTCCTATGCACTTTCCAAATTTCTTTAATCTTCCAGATGGTTAGTACATGTTGTTAATAAAAAGATTTAAATTTTATTCTTTTACCATTGGACATCCAGTTGGACCAGCACAATTTGTTGAAGATGCTGTCCTTCTTCCATTGTGCCATTTTGGCTTCTTTGTCAAAAATTAGGTGGCCATAAGTGTGTGGGTCTATTTCTGGATCTTCAATTCGATTCCATTGATCTACTGGTCTGTTTCTATAGCAATACCATGCTGTTTTTACAACTATTTCTCTGTAGTACAGCTTGAAATCTGGGATGGTGATACCTCCAGATTTTTTTTTACTGTACAGGATTGATTTAGCTCTTCTGGGTTTTTTGTTGTTCCATATGAAATTGAGAATAGCTCTTTCCAAGTCTATAAAAACTTGTGTTAGTATTTTGATAGGAATTGCATTGAATCTATATATTGCTTTTGGTAGGATGGGATGATGTAATGTAAGGAGAGAAAATGGGAACTGTCCAGGCAGCCACTGGTATGTCATTTCCTAGTTTGGGAAGCTGCAGGCCCTGTACTTCCTATAAAATCAGATATATTTATCCCTCTCAGGTCTCTGAGGTGGTTGAAGAACAGATAGCTAGAGTCTCATAATTAAATTTTGAGTTGTTTAGGAGTCAAGAGAGTGTAATAGATCTAGGATGATGCTTTTAAAATTGTGTTGCAAGTTAGTATAAATGTTGAGTTAGATAAAGAACTTTAAACTCATGGAGATGGTTAGATAGTAGAATGTTAAAGTCAAGTACCAAATACATATGGACTGAACATTGAGAATGTACACTAAGCCATATAACCCTCATAACTGTGGCCTAATTACCTCTGTTGTACTGTATTGTATTTATTATTATAAGAGAAAGAGCCATTTGTTGGACTGAAAGGGGAAACTGTAGGGAGAAATAAAATATACCTTATACTTAAAAGAAAAAAAAAGGGAAAAGGATGGGGGGGTTGAGAGTGGGAGGGTGGGACTGGAGGGGGAATAGGGAGGGGACTGCGATTGAGATGTAACTTGAAGAAATAAAAAATAAAGTAAAAAATATGGATTTAATGCCTTACTGTTAATATATTGACAATAAAAAATTGAACCATAAAAAAGATTTAAATTTTAAAGTGAACATGTTTTGATATGTCCATACTTCATTGTATTTACCCTTGTTCATCTTTTCAATTTATTCACCTTGAGGTTCTTTAATCCTTTAATATTGTACAAGGGAGAGGACCAATTGGACCCCTTTGACTTCTTTTTGAACACATTTGGCTAGAATCTGACTATCACCTAATAACAAGAAGATATAAACAGAAGATAAAATGAGATTTTCTGAAAACATGTTTTGAATTGGAGATTAAAGCCTCCAGTGTAAAGTATTCTCATTCATTAATGTGAAAATATCCCTGATCCTGGAATAGTGACTAAAATTGGATAGCCATGGGTCATTGCAAAATAGTACAATAATCATCTGTCAGATGGAAGCCTTGAGTAAACACAAACTGTATCCAATGGCAGCTGAAGCAAAGAGACAAAGTAGAAAGAATATATGAGAACAAAGAAAAGTAGAGGACAGATAAAGTGCCATATTTAGGAAAAGACATAACCCTTACAAACACTACCACACAGCTGTTGAGGGGGCCATCATGGGCCAGCAAAAGAATGGGCCTCTCAGTAATAAGGCTTCATATTCTTCTAATGATCACTCAGAAAATCCCTGAAAGCTTCATTATTCCTGTTCCAAACACTCAACCAAATCTCCTTATCCCCACTATTCACTGCATTACAGCCATTTCTCAGCCTTCATTTCAAAACCACGTGTGTGTGTGTGTGTGTGTGTGTGTATTCACCCATGAACTAACTCCAAAAGTATGTTTCTAGGTACTTAGTATAACAGTATTTCTTTCTTAGCCTCCTTGTGTTGCTATAGTGAAATACCACCAGCTACTTCATTTTAATAGAATTTTAATTGAGTTCCTCACAACTCTGTAGACTGGGACTTCCAAAATCATAATGCCCATAATTTGTATAATTTCTACTTTCAGTAAGAAAATTTGAACATTACACTGTATGAGTGGGTAGAATGTATTTAGATAAGCAAATGTTGCTTGTCTCTTAACAACTTGATTACTGGGTAGTTTAGAGAATATCTGTGATAGACTGTCATAGTAGCTAACAAAGTGACATGTTTGCATGACTAGGAGTTTGTTTACTTAACTATCCTAGACAGTTTTAGACGGTTGGTATCAAGAGGCCAGAGCTTCACATTTTATTTTTAAGTATCTCTAGGTATGATACCATTAGGAAGCATTACCTTTAATTTTGTATCAATATACAAAGATCTATTCAATTGTGGTTAAATATACTCTTAATTATGTATCAATATACAAAGATCAATGCCTATGTAGCCCAATACAATCTTAATATTACGTCCATATACAAGGGTCAATACCATTGTGGCCAACTATAATCTTAATTTTGTATCA
>CAJQZJ010000929.1:1325415-1340415 GCA_907164525.1 Lophiomys imhausi
TGATACAAAATTAAGATTATAGTTGGCCACAATGGTATTGACCCTTGCATATGGATGTAATATTAAGATTATATTGGGCTACATAGGCATTGATCTTTGTATATTGATACATAATTAAGAGTATATTTAACCACAATTGAATAGATCTTTGTATATTGATACAAATTTAAAGATAATGCTTCCCAATGGTATCATACCTAGAGATACTTAAAAATAAAATGTGAAGCTCTGACCGCTTGATACCAACCGTCTAAAATGGTCTAGGATAGTTAAAACATACTCCTTGTCATGCAAACATGTCTCTTTGTTAGCTACTATGACAGTCTATCACAGATATTCTCTAAACTACCCAGTAATCAAGTTGCTAAGAGACAAGCAACATTTGCTTATCTAAATACAAGAGAGGGTTAGGGCATCTTCAAAAACCCCTAGAGATCTGCAGAATATGGCATTCAAAGATGTTATCTTAAATCAAGATTCTTTTTTTTGATATCGAGACATATCAGCGCCTGACAGCACCCCCTATTCTACTCCAAGTAGAAGATAAGCATCGAAGAACCTCCACTGTAAGATGGTTGAATTAATGGCAAGCCTTTCTCTTGGCATGAAAAAACCCCTTGCACCAACTGCAGACAGACTGCTGTCCAAAAAGGACAAAACTTGGTAGCAGGGAAGTCGACAGCCTAACTCTGCCAAGACAGGGTAGGTAAGTCCTTCATAATCCCTGCTCTACAACAAATGTCTGTCAGAGAAACAGGACCCAAAGGCTGAAGATTGATGCTGGAATGTATGGAGAGAAAATGGGAACTGTCCAGGCAGCTACTGGTATGTTCTTTCTCAGTTTTGGAAGCTGCAGGCTCTGCACTTCCTATATAAGCTAATATATTTATCCCTCTCAGGTCTCTGAGGTGGTTGAAGAGTAGACAGATAGAATCTTATAGTTAAATTTTGAACTGTTTAGGAATCAAGAGGGTGTTATAGATCTAAGAAGATACTCTTAAAAGTGTGCTACAAGATAGTATGAATGTTGAGTCACATATAGACCTTTAAACTCATGGAGTTGGGTAGATAGTAGAATGTTAAAGTCAGGGGCCAAATAGGTATAAACTGAACATTGGGAAGGTATACTGGGCCAATTTAATCTCATAAATGTGGCATATTTATATCTATTGTTCTGTATAATACTTACTGTTATAAGAGAAGGAACCAGCTGTTGGACTGAAAGGGGAAACCTCTGGAGAGAAGAGGGTGGAAGGGCGGGTTAGGAAGGGGGAATAGGGAGGGGTTTGTTACTGAGATGTAACTTGAAGAAAAAAAAATAAAGTATTTATAAAAAAAAAAAAAAAAAAATTAAACAAGGTGATAGTTCAATGGAGAATAAAAACTCAAAGTTAAAAAAAAAAAAAAAAGAAAATAGAAAAAAGGTTGAGTTAGTAATGAATCTCTTTATTCTGTTTTATACAATACATGAGATCACATTAATTGGGTAAAGGAATTAGAAGATGACCATGTATAAGAGTTGGAATTAAAGACATGATTTATTTATTTTCTAACTAGTTAAGTCTATACCCAAGTTCTCTATTCTCACATAATAACAATTTAGCTATTTTATTTACATTTAATTTAAAAAGATTTAGGTAAATATATGTGATATTTTAAAATTTATTTACCAAGTTTTGTGTGTGTGTGTGTGTGGTGTGTGTAAGTGTGATGTTTGTGTGAGTGTGTGTGTCTGTGTGTGGTATGTGTATGTGTGATGTGTGTGTGTGTGTGTGTGTGTGTGTGTGTGTATGCACCTGCATAAGTTTGTGTGTATAATGTGAATGCAGAAACTTGAAAGGCCAGAACATAACATTTGATAAGTGGGAACTGAAGTTATAGGCAATTATTAGCCACCATGTCTAAAACAAACACAGGCCTTCTGAAAAAAATCAGAAAGTGCCCTTAACGGCTGAGGTTTCTTTCCAACCCCAGATGTGATATATATTAACTTACCATATGTATATTCAATATATATGGAATATAAATCATATTCCAAGTAGTTTTATAAATGGGAGGAGTCCATATATTAGCATGCTTTTTCTATAATGATGGATACTGACAAAAAAAAATCTAGAAGTGTAAGTAGCACTCAATAGTAGCTTTTGTTTTGGGCACCTGTGTTTCTGGTAAGCTAGACTTTAATTAATAACAGCTATGCATAGCTGAAACTGGGTCAAAAAAGATCTGAGTCTGCTGTGGATTCAGGTTCTTTAGGTGAGTATGTAGTCAGAACTTATTTCTCAAGTAATAAGACAGAGGTGTATACAGGGCAAGTCCACACAAAGTTCATTTTATGAAAAGGCTTAGGAATAATATTTCTAAATATCTCAATGACCAGATAAATCATACAATCACATTCAAAACTAGGAGACAAGAATATTCACTATATTTTGTATGTTGGACACAGAGGAAGTCACAGGGCCTCTGTCACAAAAGATGACTTTGATATGAATTAGATACTTACCAGGATGAATTAGATATTTGCCAGGAAGTTTGACAGTGAAGTAAAGCCTGAGGGAAAAAGGACATTTGTACAAGAAAAGTTTGGAAGGATTTTCTGAAAAAAAAAAAATTGAAGACGATGCTAGAGTTGAAAACTGATAATTGACTAATTCACCAAGGTAAGATGTCTTGTAGATCCTGGAGTCCTCTCACATTAGCAGATGTGTGCAACTTTGAACTCTCATGGTCACTACAGACTTGTTTTTCCATGACAGCTGTTCTTCAGAACTTGCATATTCTAATTTGTATTATTTTGGTTTTTATATAAAGAAACAATCATTCTAATTATACTACTGGCATCTTGATAATTTAGACTTGTTTACAATTACTTGTGATGCCATCAGTAACTCTACTCTTTACTCTTAATGATGTTTTGATGCTGATAGAATCCCACTAAAATAAAATGAGATAATATAAACTAGTACTTAGCACAATGCCTGGCACAGAATAGTTGTTCAATAGTAGCTAGTTTTCTTCTTATTATGCCTATAAATATTATTTCAGAGGATAGATGGAGGGTAACATGGAAAGTAATCAAGGCAATGGCAACTTGGCTTTCCTGTGAGTGGTTTTATGGCTCTAGTTAAATTAAAAAAGTTCCTTAAAGTTAGAGGAGTGACGGAACTGGAAATAGAATGAAGTTTTTATGTTTATATAAATTTTGAATACTAAATACTACATGGTATATAGATATATATATGATATATGTTAGTATACATGCATATTAATATATATGTACAAGTACAGTGTATAAAGTTTGAAAATCTATAGCCTTATGATTCCCTTTATATAGCCATATGGTCAGAAAATGCTTTGCAATTGACTTATGGACTCAGCTATCATTTCTTCTAAAGCTATCATAGTAGTGTGTTATATAGGAGATCTAAATAAATTAGTTGAACAGAATAAAAATTAAAATTAGACATATATACATGAAATATTAATTTTCAGTGTAGGCATGACAATATTATCTCAAAATAATATGTGTATATACTGATTTTTCTGAATATATTGACATAATGATGTTTTTTCTTTATTGCCTACAATGCACAACTTGTTTTGAAATAGTCAATCTCTACTTTACTAAAGAATTGTTCTGTACTGCAATGTATTATCTTGCTCATTGTGTGTCTATGTGTTTCTGTACTTGTTCATTTATCTGTGAATAAATAAATGCATGTGCAGAGACCAGAGTTTTACAATGATCTCTGCATTATTTAACTGTTTCATATACGCATATGATAAATTTTAGTCATGTTCACATCCATTCTTCACTTTCATCTGTCTCCTTCTCCTGCTGAAACCCTTCTTCTGAACAGGCCTCTCTCTTACTCTCACATCTTCTTTTTGTTTGTAACCCTCTGAGTTTCATTAGTTTTACTTGCACAAGGTGTGTATGGGTGATTAATTAATGGAATATACCAACTGATCAGGGTAGAGCACTAAAGGAAATACTATCCAACTTCCCATATTATTAAATGCCAATAGTACCTCTTGGAGGAGTGAGGCCTCATGGGAACATGCCCACCTATGATGAAAATGAAATGGTCTAATTTTCGGTAGGTCTTTTGAAGATCACCATCCCTGCAATCGGTTTATGAGTGCAATGGCTGTCGTACCCAAGAGACATACACATCTCCCCTTCTTCTCTAGCACTTATTCTCAGTCTGTCTGTCCCTTTTCTACAATGCTGCTAGAACCTTGGTAGGGTCAACATAGATGATCTATGCAGAACCATCTCACTGATCTTCATTTCATATTTATAAAAAGTTTATCTGTTTCCTTCTGTTAAGATTCACCATTTGAGGTCACTTCATTTCAACTCCTAGTGACAGTTTTGTCAGATTTTTTTTTTCGGTTTTATGAGACAGGGTTTCTCTGTGTAACAGCCTAGGGTGTCCTGGAACTCACTCTGTAGAACAGGTTGGCCTTGAATTCTTAGAGATCTGCCTGCCTCTGCCTCCCAAGTGCTGGGATTAAACATGTGCAACACCACACCTGGCTGTTGTTAATTTTTTTAATCAAGATTTATAGATGTCTTTAAAGGATATATAAATCCTAGCACCCTCTTCATTCTCTCTCTTCCTGGGTCTCAGTCAACATAAGTTGAACAATTTCTTCTACCATATTCATCCAAGATCTTGTATTGCCTTGATATATTATTCTCAAAGGAATAATATAAAAGATGTTTTTAAAAGCATTTAAAACCATGCTCATAGCTAAACCTGTGGGACTAGGCAGATGATAGTGGATAGGAACACTTTCTGAGTGAGTATGAAGCTATGAGTTCAAAACCCCAGAGCTCATTTAAATCTGAGTGTTGTTGGGTACAATTCTGACACTATACTGTTGGGGCATAAGACCATTGTAGCTACTGGCAGTTGCTTATCTCTGGGTTTAGTGTGGGAATTAGTATAGGAATTCCCTATCTCAAAGTAATAAGGCTGAGAGTGACTGAGCAGAACACCTGACCTCCTTCTCTGGTCTTTGCACCTACACACCCACTTGTGAACACACAACTGTACACAAACACACATACCACAAACCAACCCCATCCATACAATACAGACCTACAAATGCACACAGACACCTGCAAAGGAAATAACCCCTTTCTCTTTATAGATTTTTTTTTATCTCATGCATTCATTACAGAAAGCAGGGATGGAGATTGGGAATTTGACCTTAGAAGAAAGGATGAGGATTCAGATAGGAATCAAAGCACAGTTCCTTCAGCAGGTAGCATGCAGATGTAGTCAGTGCCCCATAAGCAATGCTTTATATTTCAATATTGGAAAAGTACGAAACCACATCTACATTCTCTTCTATTGGCTCCTGTTTTCCATTAGTTTCCAAATTTCATGTTACTTTTTCAAACACAAATAATAAAGTCAAGGAGTTGCTAAAAATAATCTTAGAAATTCCACAGGAACAAAATTACTAAAAATAAATGGAGAATGTCTGTGCTTCAAATAGACATGCTCTACTTTTATGCATTTAACTTCTTGCTATTTTTTTTTTTATCATTTGATATAAAGAGTTTTGCTGCTTTAAAAAAATGCATCCACTGAACAGTGGAATCTGGAGACTTTCAAGTGCTTTAGATCCATTTCTGTTTGTGACCCTATTAGCTCATTGGAAAATTTCTGGGAGGGAACTTGGCTTGGAGAAAAGGGGTCAAGAAGCATGGAGATGTTGACAAAGAGCTTCTTATGTCAAGTCATGGCAAAATGTAGCCTGTGAGGTCAGACAAGAGCATTTCAAAGAGCAGTGGTGTCCACAGAAAGGCAATGGCTTCCTCATGAAGTAAGTTAGCCAGGAGAGTCTGTCCTAAATTAACCTTTCCAACACCTCCACACTTCATGTGGAAAAAACCCTATAGTTTCTATACTATCACCTTCAAAGGAAGAACATATATTTTTAAAACACAAAAATGTAAAAAGTATTTACAAGTTAAATTATGTGTTATCCACTTCACATCCTAAGGATTAAGAGTAAATAAATAACAGACCTACTGAAACATGAGTTTTCATTCACAGTCCAGCATCTTTTATTTTTGGTTGTGAGCCTAGTCTTTAAAGACTGAGCCATCTTTACAGTCCCCAGCATCTTTTATAATACTTTAATTTTTTTTAATTTTATTTATGTGTGTGGTCTTTGTCTCTTCAAGTATGCCTTTGGCACTTGCATTCCTGATGCCAAAGGAGGTTGGGAAAGAATCTCAGATTCCATGGAACTGGAGTTATAAAAGCTGTGAGCAGCCATGTGTGTAGAAGGAATTGAACCCCAGGCCATTGGAAGATGAGTAGTTCTCTAAACTGCTGAGACACCTCTCCATTCTCCAATCTAACATTTCTTTATGCCTTTTACTTAATGGATCCAGTTGATTTAGTGATTGTGATTTATATATTTTCAATAACATATTTATTACAAAGTCACAAAATATTATATTTGTCTCTAATTCCCTTAATATTTTGTCGATTTCTTAAAACATGGTAATTAAAGCTTTCTTCAAACTTAGATGAAACCACAACAAACTTTCTTACATTTTGTTCAGTACTCAGGGTTCCCCTGCATTGTGAGGGCCAGGGTAGACTTTAAAGTCAAGTTTTTTTTTTTTTTTCTGCCTGCATTCTGGAGATAAGAGACAGTGACAAAATATGGACACAAGAGAAAGAGGTGCTTCAGTTCATCACTGATGTGTTTATGTCTGAAAAAATAATACAGGGCTCTGAAATCATGATTGTTTCCATCAGAATGCCTTAATCGCTTTCATTCTTCATTTATTTCTTACTTTGTTTTTACCTATCAATAGTAATTTCTTTCAAGGAAAATTAATCCTAAGAGATATGTTGTTATTAAAGTTTGAGAAATATCCTTACATCCTTTTTTTTGTCACATGGCTTCTAGCATTTTAACAGGCACTTTGTAAACAACTGTACTTGTTATAACCTTGACAGATAACAATTTAGGAAGGAGTAATATCTAACAGTTAAGCATTAATATAAAAGAATCAGGATAAAAATAAAAGTTTCATAGGGTTGTCAAACTGGAATCAATGAAATGACCAGTGGTCTGTGTAATTGATCATATTTAGGTGTAAAAATGTCTACTATGTATAACTTGGTAAGGTCAAAGAGTAATCTTTGAAAGAAGCTCCCTTTTTTCTTTTTTTCAAATAGATTTCAAGCACTTTATTAGATCTATTATTTATTAATTTCTGTGCCTTTTGAAGAGATAATAAAAACAAAACATTGGCTTTGGAGTACTTCAGACATATTTAGATATATAGATAGATAGATAGATAGATAGATAGATAGATAGATAGATAGATAGATAGATAGATAAAACTCTATAAGATATAGAGATATCTATAGCCAAGCATGTGTATGCTGTAGTTGACTATGTGGTTAAAAAAAAAAAAAAACACAATGAAGTTAACCGAAGTCAATTGCTAGGTTGCTTTTGAGTGGAAATCAAATGGATATCTTGCCTTTAATAGAAAATACAAAAGCAAGCTGCTATGTGGTAGAGCAATTTTGTTTCATGAACATACAACAGCAATGGATGTCTGCACAAGACTCGTTCATTCAACGTTCCAACAGAAACTGAAGAGGTACTCAGAAGATCCTTACCCTTTCCTAGGGATCTGTTGACTGCTACTGGTTCCTTTGGGTGGAGTTGTCACTTCTCTAGTGACTTGGGTCCCAGAGCCATGGCTAGAGCCAGACGGGGAATGAAGAAAAGACAAACACACAGACTTACATACAGTGAAGTTAGGATTAGAAGGGCTTTTTTAAGCTACTGTCTGTACTGGTTAGTTAGGTTCAGCACTTATCCAGTCTCAGTAGGAGGACAAGCAGTCTCAGTCTGTCAACTTTCTCAGGAAGAAATCAGTTCCTAGTCTTTTGAAACTCGGATCTGTCCTTCATAAACACTCATGTTCAGACTCTGGAGGAGAAAGCTTTGCCATGTTCATGCCCCTGGCCCACATGAGTAACAAGTACCCACTTTCCCATGGACCAAATGGCCATGGAACTCTAGACAGCCTGCCCATTTGGAAACGCACATTCGCTCAGGGCTTGGCTCACTTGAAGCCTCCTCTGCTCCCTACAGGGTGTCATTTTATTCAATGAAGTAGCTACTGGGGAACTTATTGTGAAGAAGAAGGGATTTGGAAGGAACTGGATGAGTTTAAAAGAAGGTCATGGGGTGACAATAGTAACAATATATATACTTATATATAACTTATATATATATATATATAAAACTTAAAATTAACAAACAAAATCATTCAAATATTTTGCATTCTATTTGATCTGAGGTTAGATTAATAAAAAGTAGATGGTGTTTTTAAAAGGTATCAAACACAGGAAATATATCAGAGAGAGAAATGCATGGGAAGACACTGAGTGAAAAGTAAAATACAATAGGTAGTGATACAAATAAGTTGATGACATACAAGGCATGTATTAAGAAGAATATTGTAAAATATACACATCTGGTATTTTACAGTAAATATTATAAATAACATATGTAATATTTAATATATAATACATATTTTAATATATTTAAAATGTATTTGATAAGTGTATATTTTAATAGATTTAAAATGTATTTGATAAGTGTATATTTTAATATATTAAATATATTTAATAAATGTATGTATAATACTTATATGCAATAAAATATTTTAAATGCATAATAAATGCTGTTATTTAGCAGAAAATATATAAAATGTATTCACTAATGAAGTAGCTCAGTTAGTGAAGTGTTTGCCTTCCAACTATGAGGCTTTTGTTTGCAGCCCCAGAACTAATTTTTTTTTTAAATACAGGAGTGGTGACAAATATTTGTAAACATAACTGAGAGAGAGAGACAAGTGGGTCCTTGGGGTTGTTGGTCAATCATTTGAGCTTAGTAGGAGAGTTCTACATAAACAGAACATCTGCTATCAAAGCACCAGGTAGACGAAAAATAAAAATGAAAACCTTGAGGTTGTCACACACACACAATACCTTCATTTACACATAAACATACACATACATTCAAGATGAATACATTTTAGGAGCTTAAACAAAATGGTTCGGAGGTTAAGAATGTCGAATTAGTTATGTTTGTCATGCTATGTAAGGCAACAGGACTGAAACAATTTATAAAGGAAAGAACTTTACAGGTGTTAGGTTCCAGAGGGATCATAAGGATGGTGGAAGAGACATAACAGAAGGTTAGAATAGGAAGCTGAGATCACACTTTCAACTGCAAACAGGAAGCAGAAAATATGAACTGGAAATGAGATGAGATTATAAACTCTCAATGCCCATTCCTAGTGACAGACTTCTTACAACAAAGATGTACTTCCCATAACATCCCCCAAGCAGCACCACCCACTGAGGACTAAGTATTCAAACATGAGAGTCTATCAGAGACATTTCTCATTTAAATGACCACAAGTACACACTGCTCTTGCAGAGGGCCTGGGTCTTGTTCTAATCTGAGTCATTCACATCTACGTCCTCAGGATTATCTGCAATTCCAGCTCCAGGAGGATCTTACACTTCAAGCCTTCATGGGCACTGACATTTATGTGGACACCCACAGAGACACATCCACACACACAGACACACACCCCATACATACCCACAAACATAACTGAAAATAATTCTAAACAAAGATGAATGCATTTTTATTTACGTAATAAAGATACATTCTGAAAGCAAGCTGACTCATATTTGGGGAAGAATCGGGCTTCCATTTTCAGAAGAAAAGTTGAATGAAAATAAATTGAATATCTAAAATAAATAAATAAAATTGAATATCTATACAGTTGTATTAGATCTCTGTGTCTATATCTGTCCCTTCTACTTTTTCTCAGGGTCTTTTCCTTTTATTTGTTTTATCTTATTCTGATCTGTTAGCTTTTGTTCTATCTAATTTTATTTTATTGTTATCCCTGTGAAGTCTCTTAATTTTCTAATTAGAGACAGAAATGGGTGGATTCCGATGGGAGGAACTGGGAAGAGCTCAAAGAAGGGAAACCATAATTATGGTATATTATATGAGGGAAAAGCTCAATTCTCAATAAAAGAGAAAAAATAACAAACTTAAAAATTAGTTCATTGCCAATATTCATTATTTTACTTCAGAAGTATGAATATATAAACAAATAAACTCTTTGATGTCAACTTCTTAAGAAATCTCCATTCTTCCTCTTCAAAGGAATGAATAGTATATACATTACTATTAGTTGATTTTAATTTAATGATATGAAATCAAATTGAATAATAAAATGCTATTGGAACTGTGACTGAAAGTTCTTCTGTTTTATTGCTTAAAATGGAAAATTTAAGTCACAAAAATTAATATCTACTTTAATTTGTTATAAAAACTAAATAGTAAATATTGAAGAATCAAAATAATACTTTCTGTGAAAGAAATACTTCAAATTTATAAATGAATATCACTATTTTTATGAAATAAAATTATTTTTTATATTTACTTTGTGTTTGTGTGTGTGTGTGTGCATGTGATGTAAAGTTACTAGAACAACTTAAGTGAGTAAATTGTTTCTCCTCTTCCACCCTGTGAATTCTTTATCAGACTTGATAGCAGGGATCTTCATCTGCAGTCCCATCTTGCCAGCCTCTAATCTTCTGTGCTTTATTATAAAAATAATTTTACAGAGAAAGAAATTAATTTGTATGTAATTTTACAATCTTATTTTCACTTACCATTATATAATATTTTTCTAACACATTAGATAACTCTTTCTTATTTTTCTTTTCTTTCTTTTTTTAGAGGGGACCTGGGAAGACAGGGCTTCTCTATGTAGCATAGCTGTCCTGGAACTTGTTGCTCTGTAGACTGGCAATGAACTCAGAGATCTGGTTTGCTGCCTCTACCTTCAGAGTGCTGGGATTAAAGGCATGCACCATATGTCAGCTTAGATATTTCTTAAAAATACTGTTTTCAGTAACTTCCAAATACTCTGCTTTGTTTATTGAAAAAAAGGATTTGAGGCATCACAAAAATGTGTTCACGTTCACAAAGTTCTTCAGCACAGGGAAGCCTGAGGCATTGATTTGTGAACACCTCAGTTCTGCCACAGCACCGCAGGTTCTGATGACTTCAATATAACAAACAGCTAAGTTAGAAGAGACAGTTTTCTGTTTACCGGAATGCTTCCCAGGAAGGTATAAATGAGTGGCAGCCAGTAGAAAGTCTGTACTATTTTTCTTATCAATGTAGTCATAACCAATTAATTATAACTCCCTTCTCTGACCATTTTGTAACTATTCAAGAGTATCTATTTAATAAAACGAAATTGTGGGATTTCCTAGGTGGGTACTGTCACTCTTCACACAAGCATATGAGATTTTACATTTTACAGTGACACCATCTGCTATCATATGCTGTTGTCTCTAGACTTGTCATGTTCAACTGCCCATTGAATCCATTAGGTTCTCTCTGTAATGGGACTCATAAAGGATCAGATATGAATTCTCTTAGGATCCCAAGTGTCTAACATGTTTTGCCTGTAAATGGGATTTATTTGGGCAGTTTTATGACTGTTTTCTGGGTCAAACATCAATAAAAATTTATCTTGGCTACAGGAGGAATAGAAACTTTTAGTCTCCCTGCAGAAATTCAGATAACAAAGTTGCTTGCCAGTATGTGTTCTGGAGTTCTGTTTTGTCTAATTTTGTGGTCTTCCACAAACTTTGTAAGCTAGATTTGCTCATATTTTGACTGTGATTGGCCCTCTTCATTCTAACCCAGCAATAAAAGGTACATGTGTATACACACTTAATCTGAATATAAGAGACTTAGATCTTTCTCCTTGCCGTGTGCTCTAGATAAGGATACTCACAGACTGGACTAACCCATAATATACAGCTGTCTCATTGGACTTCTATTACAACATATTTGAGGAACATTCAGTTCATCTAGGAATCACACATAAACTCTTCTGGAACCTTAAGTACCGTGATTAGCAATCATTAAAATTAATTTGGATTCCCAACGTCATACTGTTATAGAGACAGGGTGATATTTCAAAGAGTTGCATCTATCAGTTGATATGCCTTTAAAACTGGGTCAATATGAAAAGAACCAATTATAAACAACTATTCTATATTTTTGAGATCATACCTAATTCCCTTTAAAACTGAGCCTACAAGTTTTGAGCTGTTATATAACAGAAACTCCTGGTCTTTGAACACCTTCAATACATGAAATAACAATACAATATATATCACCCACATTCAATTATTATTCAAATTTTATTCCATTCTAGCCTCTGAAAATAATCAAAAAACTGATCACTACATTTGGGATATATCACTGAATCTTTTTCCAATTAAAGATTCTGGGGAATACTTGAAGAATAGACTCATCAAGTGTAGAAAGTTGAAGGGAATGTTCTATATTGTGCACTCCCTGGTATAAAACAGAGTTAAGATCCAGCATTTCAGCCACCGAACCAGTAAGGTTTGATAAATAGATAAATGTTTCATTATTCATATGGAATTGTAACAGAATATTTTTATTTATAAACAATTATATTTATTAAAATTTAACAAATACCTATAAAATATCTAAACCTTACTTCCTAAAACCTATAATCTAAAATCTATAATCTATCTAAAAATAGCTTTATACCTAAAACACTCTAATAACTATCTAAAAAACCATTAATACTATTTTAACTTTCTTAAAAGGATATTAATATTCTTAGCGTAGGTCCATGAATGATGGCTTGGCTTACGGCAGTCCTTTTCAAGATTAGTATTCCTTGGACCTTACGTACACTTAAGCAAGTTCGTAAGGTCAGTCTATTTCCACCATCATATGGTGGCTGCTTTATAAAATCGGTCTGTTCCATCCGCCAACTGAGGGCGGCTTTTTCAATCAGCTAAGACTTGCCTCCGCTGTCTGTTTGGCCTGGGCAAGTCTCAAAGCTGAAAGTCTCTACAAGCAGCTTCTGAATTCCACTTGCCTAGCTCACTCATCTGGGGATCTGGGGCCCCAAGACAGACAGACGCCTTCAAGGAACTCTCAGCAGTTTTTATGCCAGGCCTTCGCCTTGAAATATAACAATCTAAATTATGTTAATGGCATACTTTGCTGTGCTCTTCTTCAGCATAGCTTATCAGTCACTGAGGGTAGGAGGAAGAGAGAGACCACGTGGAATTCTCAGGCTTATATATTGCACTATCTTGTGCTACGTGGCAGTCATGAGGGTCCACTAGATTTCTCGTGATGTCCAACAGTCTTGTTGCTTCTCACGATAAATAACTTCATCTGCATGACTTGCATAGTTTCTTAGCCATGCCCCTCAACAGGGCATATTGTGTGGCCACAACCTGGCTTTGCCATCCCAGCAGGCAAAGGAATGCCAAGTTTTTCCCCATGTGCCACCAGATGCCAACCCTAACTGCCCACCAATTTCCAATTTCATCAAAGAGACCCAACTTCCACCACATGGAAGAAGCAGATAATTCTGTTCTTTACCAACAACAGGTAAACATATTGTGGGTGAAGGAAAGCTTAAAGTTTGATGCATAAAACTACAGATGACTCTGATTTAGAAAAAAAAATGGAAGTGAGAAAAGGCACAATAGAAAGTACAAGCCTTTTATGGGGTTATTTCCCAAGTCTTGCCTAAAATTCTTGATTAGAGAAATATTCAACAATTTGTCCCCAAGCCTAATGATTATTCTGTAAGCACTGTTTAAATTACCTGGCTCAAGCTCTGCCTCTCCAGAATATATTTTTTTTTTATCTCTGGGGACAGGATATCCATGTATTACATCTGACATTCCTATGCAAGTAGTGTCAGATTAGAGTGCTGGAGCTAACACAGTTGCAGAGTTTCAGACACCTGCATTCCTAGTGACATTTAACAATTGCTGTGGTAATGACAGGAAAGGACCATAAATGAAATAAAACAATGTGCCTGAATCTCTGGAAACTATTTTTAGAAAAGATGTGAATATTCATTCCTATTCTTTATTGATCTATTCTTCTCTTCATGACTTTAGTCTGTTTACAACATTTTGACTTTTAAATTTGAGAAGTCAAATTGTGCATTTGATCACCCACTTTGCTATTTTTGGCCAAGAATAAGTCTCCTTCACTGTTTACTTGAAGTTCAGCCCTGCTCCTGAGTATAAGGATCTACCCATGATGAAGATGGCTCTCTTGTGAGAATTCCCACCCTCCACACCAGCAACAGAATCACTCTTTGACTGTTTTGAAAGGGTCTGAAAGTTAAAAAAGAAAACTTTAATAGTTGGGTATGTAAGACATAAGTTGTCCCATTAACCAGATTACTAGATGAAGTGATATAGTGAGGAATAGAAAACAAAACAGGAGGCAACGGAATAGGAAATCATGTGGCTCCTCAAAACAGTAAAGATACCACCAAAATCTGCTAGGACTAATACACTGAGATAATTCTTAGTTGTTCTTTGTTTCATCATAAACAAGATGGCATCACTGTATCATAAACTTAGCAAACTTGCTTACACCCACCATGCATCTGATGACACATCAGAAAAGTCATAAAAGAATAGGAAAAAAAACTGACTCCAAGAAAATTTCAACCCAGTGCTGTAAATTCTCCAGCCATGCTCATGAATAATCCTCCCATTCATTAAAATTTGCCAGTTAAAAGAGCTTTCAAAAGACCTAGAATCCCTTTCTCTAAGAATACCAGGCTCACCATGAGTCTTTATTTTCCCCCTAAACTAAAGGTTTGAATATAATTTTTTGTCTTATATTGAGTTCTTCCACTGGTGATGAGTAGATACTCCAATCACTGTGCAAAAGCGTCAAACTCTTCTATGGTTTGAATTTCCTTGCCCTGCACCAACTGAAAATTAAGTCAGTCAAATAATGGGGCTTTCTAACAAACCTGTGACAATTCGCCTGTCCAAAAGATAACGTTCCAAATGA
>CAJQZJ010000929.1:1342915-1395415 GCA_907164525.1 Lophiomys imhausi
ATGCACACACCTACAGACACACCCCTAAACACACACATATACACATAAACATACTCACAACAGACTACTCCACACACAAGCACATGTCTACATACACATAACTATAAGTACACACACCTACACAAACATACACACATATACCTGTACACATGCACACACAAACACCTATTAACACACATCTACACATACACACATACATTTACCTACACACACAAACACAGGTACACACCTACACACACATACACTTACAAACCCAGATATACACACCTACACATAGAAATATCTTGAAAGTTCTTTGAGGTCTGCAGAGATGTCTCAGCAGCTTAAAGCAGAGGATGCTTTCTAGAAAACAGAGCTTCTATTCTGCACACACATGAAAGTTCATAACTGACTGTAAATCCAGCTTCAGGGGATAAAACTCCCTCTTATTGCCTCCATGGACAAGGCAAAATATTCATAAAACAATGGAAAGAAAGTTCTTTGGTACATAGCCTGCTTCATTCCATATAATGTTTGAACTTGAGGTTGAATATCGTGATGAGACTTATAGAAACTCTATTGTGGGCCAGAAACCACAGCTTTCTTCAAAAGATATACAAATAAAATGGCAAATGAAAAAAGATAAGCTACATATATTCCTCTGGATTCTTTATTTTTTAAATATAATTTCATTTAACTCCTGTTGCCATGGTATTACTTTTGCATCCTTTCTAGTCTCCAATCAAACCACTTGGAGGACTTTTAGCCCGCATCATCCTTTTAGTGTCAAATGTCGTGTGTCTCTATGATGAGCTAGAAATATTATGGCTAAAATAGGTTTCACATCTCAATGTCATAAGTATAATCTACAATTGCAAATGATTCCAATATTCTCTTTAAAAGACAAAACCAACTTCAAAGTGACATAGTATGGTTTCCCATAAAAAGGGATTCTGTTCTTTGATTATTTTTGTGCTATATACTATTCAAGTCATAGTATAGTCTTGTTCAGAGTATGATCTTCTGCAAATGTCTTTGTAGCACCACCAAGAACTCTTTGCCAATCATCTGTTATTAATAAGCATATAATGCTCCCTCAGGGGATTAGACTGTATCACAGAATCAGCAAGAACTTACACAAACTTAATTCCAAGGGTCTGTACCTTCCTGGTGGTCCCTTTTTTCAGACCTGAATTTAGAAAGGCAACTTTCTTCACTTAAATACTGAAAAGACCGCATATAACAGAATGTTTTGAATGACATTGTTTTATATCTAAAGCTTTAACATATCTGATGTCAGGTACTATCTCTCTGACCTTGATAATGATAACTAGAATTTGTAATAGTTAATTTGAAAGCCAAACTCAGTATCCTATGAATAAAATAGATTTTCCCTTGTAAATTCTGTGTTCTGACAAAAGGCTTTACATTTATTGGGTTTATAGGTGAGAAATTAGAATCTTTGGTTCAATAGTTCATCTCTATAATATTGTCTTTACTGAAAGAAATGTATGTGGATATTGAATGTGTTGGAAATTCATTGTTGCATATATTTGAGAATTTCACAATTCAATTAGTTGACAAGATCAATTACTAAGACCAGGCTTTGGTAACAATACACAATCTATATTAACTTATATTATACTAACTGCAAACCACTTTTAATAACAATAATGTGTTCCTGGTATATCTTCTAATATTATACCGTAGCTACATTCCTTTGATGAGACACCTGTGCAGATATGAAAGATACTGTAAACCTGTATATCTTCTATTATTTAGTCAATCACTTTCAGATATGAATATTTCAAAAATTTTTTATCTTACTACAGAAGTTCTATATGTTTTAATTTTTGAAATTAAAATATAATTACAGCATTTTCTCCTTTCTGTTTCCTCATTTTACCCACGATTATCCCATTTCCTAATGCCTTTCTTGTTCTCTCTCAAATTCAAGTTCTCTAACCTCTATTTCTTTAATTGTTACTTTACACACACACACATACACACACACACAGAGATGTGCAAAAGGGCACACCTGGATGCAACATTGAATATACTTATTGTCTGGCCAGATCCTAAAAATATTATATAATTTTTTTGTCTTCCAAGCACATAAAATAAGGATGCATCGCAGCACAGTTTTCCAGTATTTTTACATTCTAAATGTTTGCAAGTAGCTCAGTGGCATTTCTAACCCCAATTCCTATGGATTAACTTAGATTATTATTATTTTGATAGATTTTTAATAAGAAATACTTTGTGTTAGTTTATTTACTGTTTTAGATATTTTATTTATTTTTCTTTTTTGACATAGGGACACTTGGAGTATAACAATGACTTTGAATTCAATAGGTGGCTAAGAAGGACTTTGAATTCTGACTCTCTTGCCTACTCCCAGATTTCAGGGATTATGATTGTATACCACCACACCATTTATACAGTATTGAAGATATAATCAAGGTCATTGTATTTGAGAAAAGCACTCTTCCCACTGAGCTACATCTTTAATCTGTCTTTTTATTTAAAAACACAAATTCTTACAGATCTCCTACAAATAATCACCTGCTGAGAGAAAACATAAATGTAGTAACCATGCCTGACAGCGTCACAGCCATGAAAATGCTGAGAGCCATGAAGCCAGCACAGCTATTTGATACAGTTCAACAAAGCTGAACCGAATGCTGTTTTCGCCATCATGGTGTCTTCCACTTTGAGTTTCTGATCTCTGCTTTGTTGCTTTTGTGGGACACTTTTCACATCATGATTCATTTATATCTTTTCCTCAGAATATCATTTCTGCTTTCAGGGAAGTAACCTTATCTGGCCTTGTTCCGGAGTCTCTCTTGTCATGGAGATTGCAAAAACACAAAAAAGTTGGATAGCTCCAGAGTTCTCTTAGCACACCTGCCCCTAAGCAAACTCAGAAACAACAGATTTGCCAACAGATCAGATTGCAGACTTCCTTCTATATGTAGTCTACAGGTCATTGGCCTCAGAAAATAAACACTTATTAATGATGTTAGTTTGTGTAAAGCAATCATTGATAATACATATATGATATAAAATTAATGTAAAAGAAATACAAAAAATTTTCAATCATAAGGAAACTGTGTCATATTAAGTTACAGTGAAGTATTTTAACTAAAAAAACAAAGAGAAAACAAACAGTAGAACAAGTCAGCCTACAGCCTGAGAGAACTTTCAAACTCTTAAGCTAGGCTAATTCTCAAGTTGGACTTTAACGGCTATTCTTTGTTCAAGGCTTGAGAACTCATCTAGAGAGTGACTCATACTTCTCTGTCTGCTTAATGTTTCTTTTTCCTAAAGAATATGTCATAAATGCACTCACGCAGTCTAAAATGATTTGAAATTGGTAATACCTGTTCTCTCTGTACTTGTAATGTTTGTCCAGGGACAAAGTGATATGATCTGCATTTCTTTTGAAATCATATGTTTGCCTCTTTTGTGAAATCTATATAAATAAAGAAACATCATGGTTGCTAGTCATCCGGAGATGGGAGATTCACCCAGCCACGTTCTCTGACTCACACATCCATAACTCTCCTCTGCCTGTTCCTTATCTCCTCTGCTAGATCCTGTTGGACTGCTGGGGCTGGACCACAGCACTGAAGTTTACTACCTTTATAGATATTGAGCAAGTTGTCTATACTGTTAAGTTGGTCTTCTTTAATTCTCTAGTGATTGCAAAGATGAGAATATTTGATCCTTATTTATCAGAAGTGTGATAATTAAAACATAATCCACGACTTACATGATCTTATGTATGCAATGGCCAATTAAAGTTGAAAAGGTACTGGCAAAGCCTAATGCTCCAATAGTTATCTAACATCCCATGAATGAAAGAACTTCGTTTTAAAATACTGTTTTATGTTCCTTATTTATTTTCATGTTTATTTATCACTTCAAGTTACATCTCCATGACAGTGCTCTCTTTCCACCCCTCCCAGTCCAACCCTCCCACCCTCTACCCCCTATCCCTTCCATACCACTCCTCTGGTGTGGAGTGTCCCTACATAACAGTCCCCCACCCCAGTTCAGCAGTCATATGAGGGCCAAGAGCCTCCTCATGCACTGGGGGCCTACAAGGCAGCACCACTAGGGAAAAGTGTCTCATTGACAGGTAACAAAGTCTATGTTCATGTTCCCTTTGGTGCATTGGTTGTAGTATAGTTATCCTGTACTATATGGCTAAAATCCGACTGTAAGTGAATAGATGCCTTGTGCATCCTTCTGAGTCTGGGTTAGCTCACTCAGAATGAGTTTTTCTAGTTCCATCCATTTGGTTGCAAATTGCATGACTTCCTTGTTTCTGATGGCTGAGTAGTATTCCATTGTGTAGATGTACCACTTTTTTTTTTTTTATCCATTCCTTGGTTGAGGGACATCTGGGTTGTTTCCAATTTCTAGCTATTACAAATAAGGCTGCTATGAATATAGATGAGGAAACTTCCTTGTGATTTGGTGAGGAATCATTTGGATGTTTACCCAGAAGTGGTATGGCAGGATCTTGAGGTAGAGTTATTCCAAGTTTTCTAAGGTATTGCCAAACTGATTTCCACAGTGGTTGTACAAGCTTGCACTACCACCAGCAATGGAGGAGTGTTCCCCTTTCTCCACAACCTCACCAGCATGTGCTGTCACTGAGATTTTGATCTTAGCCATTCAAGTGGCAGACTTCAACACCCTACTCACAACAATGGACAGGTCATTGAGACAGAAACTAAGCAGATAAATAATGAGTCTAACAGAGGTCATGAACCAAATGGACATCACATATATCTACAGAACGTTTCACCCAAACACAAATGGATACACCTCCTTTTCAGCACAGCATGGAACCTCCTCCAAAACTGACCATATAGTTGGACACAAAGCAAGCCTCAACAGATACAAGAAAATTGAAATAACCCCTTGCATCTTATCAGACCACCATGGAATAAAGCTGGACTTCGATAACAACAGAAATAATAGAAGGCCTACACATTCATGGAAAATGAATAACTCTCTACTGAATGACTACTGGGTCAGGGAAAAAATAAAGAAGGAACTCAAAGACTTCTTAAAATCAAACGACAATGAAGGCACATCATACTCAAACCTATGGGACACAATGAAAGCATTTCTACAAGGAAAGTTCATAGCACTAAGTGCCTTCAAAAGGAAAATCGTGACAGTTCGTATTAGCGAATTAACAGCAGAACTGGAAGAACTGGGGAATAAAAAAGAAGCAAACACTCCCAAGAGGAGCAGAAGGCAGGAAATCATCAAACCTAGGGCTGAAATTAACAACTTAGAAACAAAAAGAACAATACAAAGAATCAATGAAACCAAGAGTTGGTTCTTTGAGAAAATAAACAAAATAGACAAACCCTTAGCCAAACTAACCAAAAGGCAGAGGGAAAAAACCCAAATCAACAAAATCAGAAATGAAAAGGTAGAAATAACAACAGACATTGAGGAAATTCAGAGAATCTTTAGGTCCTACTTTAAAAATCTGTACTCCACCAAATTTGAAAACCTAAGTGAAATGAACAATTTACTTGATAGATTCCACATACCAAAGTTAAATCAAGATCATGTTAGTAGATTAAACAGCCCTATAACTCCTAAGGAAATAGAAACAGTCATTAAAATTTTCCCAACCAAAAAACGTCCAGGGCCAGATGTTTTATTTTTCTTATAGTCAGTTGTGTTTGGTTCTACTCTAGGTCTGTGAGCCATCAGCTTCTGGTTCTTGGCCATCCAGGCAGTGTTGGACATGGGCTACCTCTTGTGGTTTGGGTCTCAATTTAGACCAGTCATTGACTGGTCACTCCCACAAGCTCTGAGCTAGCAATCCCCTAGCATATCTTGCAGGTGGACATGTTGTGGCCCAAAGGTTTTGTGATTGGGTTGGTATCCTAGTCTCACCACTGGGAGCTTTTCTTGATCAGAGAAGGGGGCTTTTTCAAGCTCCAAGGTCATCGTCATAGTTTCCAGGAAGTTCTCATTGCACTAGGTTTCCACTTTATCACCTAAAAATGCCTCCCAGTTCCAGTCATCTCTCCCAGTACTGTCTACTTCCATCCTCCCTACCTCAACCTTTCCCTCTTGTTCCCATCCTCACCTGCTCCCAATCCACCTGCAAAATCTATTCTATTCCCCTTTCCCAGGAAGATTCATGTGTTCCCTCTAAAGCTCTCCTTATAACTTAGCCTCTCAAGATCTGTGGATTAGTGTGGTTATCCTTTACTTAGCAGCTATTATCCACTTATAAGTGAGCACACACTAGTTTGTCTTTTGGGGGCTGGGTTGCATCACTCAGAATGATTTTTTTCTAGTTTCATTCATTTGGCCTGCAAATTTCATGATGTCATTGTTATTTAACAGCTGAGTAATAATCCATTGCATAAATATAGCATCTTCATCCATTCTTCAGTTGAGAGAAATCTAGGTGGTTTCTAGTTTCTGGCTATTATGAACAAAGATGCTATGAAGATAGTTGAGTGAGTTTTCTTGTCATAGTATGGATAGTCCTTTGGGTATATGCCCAAGAATGGTACAGCTGTTTTGAGGTAGATTGATTCCCAATTTTTTGAGAAACCCCATGTTGATTTCCATAGTGGCTGAATCAATCTGCACTCTCACTAGCAGTAGGGAAATGTCCCCCTTGCTCGTGTGCTCTCCAGTATAAGCTGTTTTGTTGTTGTTGTTCATTTGTTTGTTTGTTTTTGTTATTGATCTTAGCCATTCTGACAGGTATAAGATGGAATCTCAAAGTAGTTTTGATTTGCATTTCTCTGATGACTAAAGATATCCAACATTTCTTTAAGTGATTCTTAGCCATTTAAGATTCTATTGAGAATTCTCTCTTTAGATCTGTATCCCATTTTTTTTTAAATACTTTATTTTTTTTTCTTCAAGTTACATCTCAGTAACAAACCCCTCCCTATTCCCCCTTCCTAACCCGCCCTTCCACCCTCTTCCCTCCAGAGGTTTCCCCTTTCAGTCCAACAGCTGGTTCCTTCTCTTATAACAGTAAGTATTATACAAAACCATAGATATAAATATGCCACATTTATGAGAGTAAATTGGCCCAGTATACCTTCCCAATGTTCAGTTTATACCTATTTGGCCCCTGACTTTAACATTCTACTATCTACCCAACTCCATGAGTTTAAAGGTCTATATGTGACTCAACATTCATACTATCTTGCAACACACTTTTAAGAGTATCTTCTTAGATCTATAACACCCTCTTGATTCCTAAACAGTTCAAAATTTAACTATAAGATTCTGTCTGTCTATTCTTCAACCACCTCAGAGACCTGAGAGGGATAAATATATTTGCTTATATAGGAAGTGCAGAGCCTGCAGCTTCCAAAACTCTCTTTAGATCTGTATCCCATTTTTTTTAATTGGACTGTTTATTGATATCTAGTTTCTTGAGTTCTTTGTATATTTTGGACATTAGTACTCTATCAGATATGGAGTTGGTGAAAATCTTTGCCCATTTTGTAGGCTATTATTTCATCCTATTGACAGTGTCTTTTGCCTTACAGAAGACTTTCAGTTGAAATGATTCCTAATGATATTTTCTTATACTCATAGATCAATGCTTCGCCCACTTCTCATCAGCATGGTTTCCTCCACCAGCTGATGTGAGACCCACCACCAATCATTAGGCTGATCTTGGGGAAACTCAGTGAAGAAGAAAACTGGGGAAGGAAAGATAGTAGAAGCCAGAGGAGTTGAGGATGCAAAGAGGACAAGCCCTATATAATCAACTAAGCAGGGATCATAGGGGCTCACAGAGACAAAAGCAGCAATCACAGAGCCTGCATGGGTTTGTGTTAGGTGCTCTGCATATATGTTGTAGTTGTTTAGCTTGTGGGATTCCTAACAGTTGAAGTAGGGGGGTCTCTGGCTCTTTTGCCTGCTTATCAGGACATTTTCCTCCTACTGGGTTGCTAGTGCACCCTTGATAAGAGGTATGTGCCTACTCTTACTGCATCTTGTTATGCTGTATTTGGTTGATATCACTGGGAGCCCTGATCTTTTCTGAAATGAAATTAAATTAAATGGAGGAGCAGTGAATCTATGGGAAGGAGAGGTGAGCAAACCAACTGACAGGAGGTGAGTGAAGGGAGGCTGAGGTTGGGATGCATTGGAAGAGAGTCAAATTAACAATAATAATAATAATAATAATAATAATAATATAATAGTAATAATAATATAATCAAACACCATTGAATCTCTCTGAAAAAAAAAACACTGAATTTATTGCTGTTCAAAAACATGTCTTTTGTTTCTTTTCAAATGAGCATACAGTGCACTTTAATTATTTGGGATTCTTAAACTGTCTATTTTTCAAGTGTCATTTCTACACTGTTTAGACCCAAATGTGCCCTTTGCTGTCCTTGCTAGGTCAAATACACTCACTTTAAGACTTAAGTGTGCATGATATGAAGCTAATATTCCCAGGAGCAAATCTCAATGAGAAAATTCACAAATTCATGTTTTTCTTTATCCTTCTTCAGCTGAGGTTGATTGCTGACTTGAAAGATGCTTTCTGACCTTCTTTATTGGAGTCGATGATTGTTGTCAGAGGAGGTAATGGAGTCTAATCAGAGAAACAGCTTAGAATTAGATAGCTGAACAACATTTTTAATCTAAATGCAGTCAATTCAGAATAGTTCCACTTTCTCATACATATCCATATCACAAGAAAAACTTCCACAAATTGCTTTCATTATCCAGTAATTTTTCTGACATTCAAATGCCTGTAAGTTTAAAAGTCCTCTTTTCCAATTAGAGATGTGCTATTTCCCTTAGAGGAAACTTTGGTATCAATTTCTGGTTTGGGACTCTGACTTATCATTAGAGACATCTTTGTAGAAAGAATTAGAATGGCCAAATGAAGAAAAAAGCTTAAGAAATTTCAGACTCGTGTTCTTAAATTCTGTACTAAAATGTTCCAGTAGCCAGGTAGAGAACTTAGTGACTGAAGGTGGAGAGGAGACACTGAGACATTGCCATGAGTATATATGCTTGAGAATGTCTGGTAGGAAAATAAAGGTATTGATATAAGTCTATATGCTTCTTCTGCCTTTATTATGTCTCAGACACATTATATTCCTTAAATAAAGGAGGGAAAACTACAGAGATGATTGGAAAACTCAAAATTTTACCACTGTTACATGCTAGAAGCATTCTAATGTTCAGTGTGGGTTCAAAGGACCTCGAACAACTATACCACCTGCAAAACCAAAAATGTTTATTTTGCAATAAGCCTCCAGTTCCTAGAATTTCTATTGCTAGAAAAAGGATATGGTCCTGTAATCACTGAGACAGAAATCAGAAACTTTATTGAAAGGTTAACCAAAAGAAATTCAGATTTTTAGATTTCACATTTTGCCTGGTTTTTGTTTATATTCATTTATAAAGTTTTCTCTACTTGTTATGATTTAACAAATGCATAATACATACCCTCACATATGTCTGCTTTGAAGCTGCTTTGCAAATTTCCTGATGTTTTACATAATTTTATAAATATGATGATGTATGGCTGGCATATCTATTATGAATTAACATCAGGTGTGTTAACTTTTATTTGGCGTCTAAGATTTTTTATCATTAATAATTTTTACAGAACTAATGTTGGATCTTCAATCAAACTTAAGTAAAGTTAAAATGGGTACTTTATCACTGAGTTGAATTCTACCTACTAGAACAATATTTCAGTCTCACAGCCTTGTCCTATACAGATACAAACTAACTCATAGTTGAATAGCTAAGATCAAGGTAGTCACTGCATCTTTCTTCTAATGAATAAACATATTTCTAGTAATCACCTTGTCTGATATTTCTGTGATATAGTCAAGGATATAACTTTTTTAAAAATACTGTAAAAATTAAGCAAAGGTCTAATTTTTTTCATCTAAACAATTTGGTATATACTACATAAAAAAATGGATCAGGGCTAGCCTCTAATAGTGACAGAGAACATCAAGTTGACAGTGAATGTGGTTTTTCTGCAAGAGAAGAAAATGTTCTCTACTTTCATTGGTGGATTACATTTTTCTTCACTTTCCTATAGTTTTTATCTTTTTATTAACCATTTATTAACTAAGAAAAAATAGCAGTGATACCTAAACCTTTAAGCAAAAATATCTATATATTTATTAGGGAAAACAGGTATAAAAATACTGTCCTTATTTAAATAACAATACTATGCTTGTGCAAAAAGGGTGAATAATTTATTTAAAGTTTAAAAATTAATAAAAGCAAATGAGAGTGATAATAAACACTGAAATCTTATATTATGTAAGCATTTCTTCTTAATAATATCCAGAATATATCTACAAGAAAGAGAACTAACTTTGATATATATTTATATAGAGAGATGTGGATATATAAATTAGATATATATAGATAGATATATAGATGATATATAGATGATGATATATACATATATTATAGATATATAGATATACAGATGATATATAGGTATATAATTTAGATAGATAGATAGATAGATAGATAGATAGATGATAGATAGATAGATAGATAAATATATAGATATGGCCAACAAGATTCTAAGACTTGGTATAGATTTTTAGAAGTATGAATAACAAAGAAATAGTTAATTCCATGATTCTGATCATTGAGCTCACATTAAGAACTACCAATGGAAAGTTTAGGAAATTCAAGGTTAATCTTTATAAATAGAGTCTGAAGGAAGTAGACATTTGAGTAGATACAGAAACTAGTTAGAAATTCATTTTATATAATGGAGAAGCACTCTGAGGAAGTCCCTTGAGTAAAACATTCACTCTTTGTCTAAGAGAATATGTCTGAAATATGGTGTCCTAAAAGAGACTGCCCGAAAGATGAGCCAGCAATGGGAAGTCAGATATGAGGAGTATTAAATATAGATAGTAAAGCCCATGCCATATCTTCATGGATTTAGGAATAAACAGTTTATAGCAAGACAGTAGTATATGAAGCTTTTTTATTTTCTTGCCTTAATGAAAGATACACTAGGCATAATTTCTCCAAACACATGGGAGAAGATTCACCGACAGTGATTTTTAAGTATTTTATTTTATTTTAAAAGCAACATTCAATGTGTTAGACAAGATAGTGGCATTCTTAAATAGATTATTTTATTAGAATTTATTTCCCTCCCCCCATTTAACCCACATTAGTAAATGTGAAGTTTTATCCTGAAACAATCTCTTTGATTCTGGTAATTATTATGTCCCTGTTTAAAGACAGGGACAGTGATCTCTAGACTTTATGGGAGCTACATTCTGAATTTAATGAAAAGCTTCAGCTGTCCAGAATCAAACTACCCATGCCTGTGCTACTGCAATAACTTCTTTGGTAATGTCAAGGGACAAGAATGTGAAATTAAAAGAAATAAAAGACCTGTTATATTTTTCAATTTTTTTTCTTTTTATTATAATGTTTATTTACTACATCAAGTTACATCTTCATCATAGTGCCCTCTTTCCACCCCTCCCGGTTCCATCCTCCCACCGTATCCTCCCTCACCCACCCATCCCACTACACAGATGTGGAGTGTTCCTACAGATCAGTCCTTCTCAGTTCAACAGTCATATCAGGGCTAAGATCTTCCTCTTGCACTGGGGGCCTACATGGTAGCACTCCTAGGGCAAATTGTCCCATTAATAGGTAACAAAGTCTATGTTCCTGATCCTTTTGGTGTGTTGGTTGTAGGATAGTTATATGGCTAGCATGGTTGACAGAAATATTAGTCTGAGCTCTTATTTTCTGAACTTACTAAAGAAGACAATGGGGCAAGTAAATTTGATGTCACAGCTGTGAATATATATGCCCAAGAAGGAAAATTGTTTTCATTCTTTCTAACATAAGAAAGACAAAGTAATAGTTTAAATTTGTGTTTAGAAAGGGGAATAAACTGGCTTTGCATGAAGAAGTTGACTGGGGACTTGATTAGCTACCTGTTGCCAGAGTGCCTGGATGAGGAACGCCTGCTGTGTTTACTTTCACCCCACCTCCAATTCTATCAACAGCAACACAGGTCAACAGATTCTGAACTATTTAATGTGATTCCTACCTACCAGAAAGCCTCCTCTCTCTGATACTCAGTTTTCCCCACCTGAGCCTACTACTTGGAAGATAAGCTAGAACTACCAGATTACCTAACCTCTTGGTGCAGCCTCTTGACTCCCTCAATGGAAGAGGCCCCAACTAGGCTCCCTCCAGGCTCACTCTAGGATCCCGCAATTATCACCACCATCTCTTACATTGGATGAAATTGGTGTAGAAAAACACAGAACTGATTGTTTCGTAAACTAGGTTAGATTATCCACTCCTATTCTCCTTGAACACATTTCTCTAGAAAGGCTATTTTTTTAAAGTAGAGATAAGCAAGAAACCTCTTCAAATGAAAAAAATAATTCAATAAAAGCTGGACCTCCTGCTAAGGACAGTTATTAAAATACCAAATAAGAAAGACCCACTATAAAAAATAAAACATTTTTGATAGGTGTTTTTCATTAAATGCAAATATATTAAACAAATCTTAATCAGTCCATCATTTTCATAATGCATGCCACACATTTGTAAATGCACTAGTTTTGTTAAATATTTCATAAATTTCAAAACATTAGACTAATAAGGAAACCTCTCCTATCTATCTGGCAATAGAATTGAATACCAATAAAATATATTAAATAGTGGGCATATTTTTTCTTAATTAATTTATAGTGATGCCTCATGAACACTATTTTTTTTCTAGAATGTTATCCCTCTATATAAAGCTCAGATGCATTTTTCTCATGCAACACAGTGTAGTTTCTATTTTATTGTTTCTTCCTTGAAAGAAGAAAATGGCTCAACTTCAGGTTCACAATTACATCTTGTTTTTCACAACTTCCTCAAGTCCCATCATGCCCAGAGTAAGTGACTCTGATCACTAGGCATGTCAATCACTAAGTTCTACATACACAGACAAATTATAAATGATTTTTTCCTACAATGCATCATTTAATATTTTTTTCTGTTTTGGAAACAAATCACATTACTTACAATGATGAAATAAAGGAAATAGTGGACTTAAATCTTTCTAACTTCCCTGACTCACTAGAGCAAATACCCACAGTTTTAATTCTGTTTCTATTATCACAGTGACTTGCATGTTACCTCTATTGCATAGGTTGAAATTTAGTTACCAAAGACTGGCATGACAATTCTCTTAATATGTGGAAAGAAGGGATAAGGCAGGAGGATTGGGAGTTGAAGGCTTTAGTATTTAATAAGTTCAAAGTTAGTATGGGTACAAAGTGAGAACTACCCCAAAGAGGAAGTGGAGTAAAAAAGAAGAAGGGAAGGAAGAGGAAAATGAGAAAAAGGAAAAGAAGGGATAGGGGAAAGAAGAAGAAATATATTTAATTTCAATTGTAACAGTGCTAGTAGGATTGATATTTAATATGTAATTATGATTATGGTCAAATTAGCTCTAAGTATAATACAATAATAATAAAATATATTTAAAGTATGAATATTATCAGAGAATAATAATTTTATTAAATTCATTTCAAGTAGTTCCATGAATGCAGAAAGCGTAGTCTTGATATTAACATGTACCTCCATAGACTTATGATTTGATTTCTAGGTCTATAGCTCATGTTCCTTTCTGGAAATTATATAGAGCCTTTAAGGAAAAAGAGCCTGGCTGGCTATAGCAGGCCAGGAGGGATGACACTTTGACGTTACATCACCCAGAGCTCCAGTGAAGCTACCTTTCTTAAGCCACAATGTGAAGAAGTCCCTGATTAAAAAAAAATATATATATATATTTTGTGTCCAGGCCTTTTCTATCATTGTGAACTGAAATCTCTCTGAAACCAAATACCTAAGTGAACTTTCCCTCCTTCTACTGGTTTATGGGTTTTTTTTGCACAAAATTAACTAATACAATGGATGTAGTTGATGGTAAGATAACTTCAGAAAAACTTCAACAAAAATATATGTAAGAGTTGACATCAAATCCAACAAGCATCTGAAATATCACGCAAGCTCAGATCCAACAAACATCACAAGGAACAAAGATGATTTATGAAGCTGGTGATACAGGAAAAGCAAGAATTACTAAGCATAGTTATATGTGTGTATATTACATTTTTTTGACAATGTCAAGGATACAGTGTATATAAAGTCATAGCAATCTGGGTTTATAAACTCTTTTTAACAAAAAGAAGTATGTGCCAAAGCTTTTGGGAGTAGCAGTTTTTCTTAACTATTGATGTTGCCAAAGACATCTTTGAAAAGTAAAAGAGCTTTTAGAGATGACAACTAAATAACATATCAGGGTTAGAGCAGAAAGTACAGAATATCTCCAGGGAATATACAAACACATCTATGAAGGAAATAAAATCAAAGCGGACTGATTAAATTTTTTTCTACTCAAAAACCATGAATGATGTTTTCTCAAAAGAGAAATGTCATAGTTTTCTAAAGACTGAGGAGCTAAAGTAAGGGATACAATTAGAATCCTCCCTCAAGAGGAAGCCTGCTATTGAGAACAAAGGAGATAACTAAACATTATATTCTCTATATCCACTACCTTTTCCCCTCCCCTTAAATAGTTCTCTTGTTTTCTCTCTACAGTTTCTCTTCTAGTTTTGCAGACTACATAATTTCTAATTTCACTATATAAAATTATACATAATTATACATATTTATACGAAGTCTACAAACCACACATGGAAGGATACATTCAACATATATCTTTCTGAAACTAACAATTTGCTTAAAATAATTATTTCACATCCACTTTCTTACAAACTAGATAACTTCATCCTTTTTATGACTGAGAAAAATTCATGGTATATATTTGACAAATATTATTCATCTATTCCTCTATTGACAGACACCTAAATTGGTTCTTTGTTTTAGCTAGTATGTATTGTGATAAAATAAATATTGACATGCAAGGGTCTCTGTGAAATGTTGACTTAGAGTTCTCTGATAAATATCCAAGAGTGGTATAATTGAGTCATGATCCATTTTTTAAATTTCCAAGAAAATCTTCATGCTGATTTTACTATGGATGAACTTGTTTACTTTCCTTCTTATGTTGCATAAGGATTTCATTTGTCTACATACACACTAGTTATCATTACTTCTTTTTTCTTTTTGGATACATTATTATTATTGTTTATTCTCTTCTTTAAAAAGGTACTTGGAATAACTAAATATAAAATGGTATATGGGATATTTATCAATGACAGAAGACACATTTTCCTGGTATCCGACACTGGAATAAACTAATAAAACCTCTATAAGCACACTCATCCTTTCCATCCTCTTTTATTTCTTTTTATTTGTTTTTTTGTTTGTTTGTTTTTGGTTTTTCGAGACAGGGTTTCTCTGTGTATCCCTGGCTGTCCTGGACTCACTTTGTAGACCAGGCTGGCCTCGAACTCGCAAAGATCCGCCTGCCTCTGCCTCCCAAGTGCTGGGATTAAAGGCGTGCGTCACCACTGCCCGGCTCTCTTTTATTTCTTAAACAAACAAATGAAAAAGGACAATTATTTTAAATCTGCAATGTTTAACATTGATTTATCTTAGCGATTTTGAGTTGCTGTGGTTGTAGACTTTCGATGGAAACAGCTATTGAGGGAGTCTGCAAGGCTGAATCATCTGGGCTACTCATCTTCTTTGGTGTCTGATTCTGTTTTCTGTTGAGGTTTCCCTTGTCCAGTTGTCCCTGGATTCCTTGAATGGATGCTTTAAATATCCTGGAAAGATGAGAACAGAACCTTGCCCTAATCCTAACTCTGGGAAAATTACCTTTTTTTTTGGGGGGGGGGTGAGTAAGGTAATATTTCTCCTGAAGCAAATTTGGTTTTTTGACAATATATAAAGTATTATCTTTCAATCTGGATTAAAGAAGAAATTATTTTGTTATTTTGGAGCTAAACAAGCCTTAGTGTATATATTTGGAGATCTCAAAGGACAATTTGTTTGTATTGAATAGGCCTTTTGTAAGTAGCTTTTAAACTTAAGTCCTTCCAAATCCTATGTGTCTGTCTCTGCATTCTAATTATTGGGATCAAAGAACTGTGCTTCCCATCTGAAGGGATTAAAGATGTGCTCCCCCACTCCTGGTTCGAAGTTTTTCCCTATTTAGAGTTTCTTTTGTATCAGGCTGACCTTGAGCTCTGAGATCTGCCTGTTTCTGTCTCTAGTGTGTTGGGATTAAGGGTGTACTCTTCTTGAATGATGGGATTAAGGGTGTGCACCCTCACCACCCTGTTCCGTGTAACTCTAGAATTTATAAGACAACTAACTCTATAGTGCTCCTCCCATCTCTGCTGAAGTTAAAGGCATGGGCTAACACCACACATTTCATGTATTTTACCTTAGCTCTAAGTTTTTTCGACTCTTGGAGGTTTATAAAACCAGGTTGAATGGCTGTAACCTTTATTTTATTTACAGTGTTTTAAATTTGTTACCTGCTTTTTTTTAATTAATAATTTATTTGTTTGTTGCTTCCGGTTACATTTCTATCATATTGTCCTCTTTCCCTGCTTCCCAGCCCCACCCTCCCATCCTCTACCCCCTAATCCTTCCCTCTTGTTCCTCTGGGGTGGAGTGTCCCTACATAACAGTCCCTCACCACAGTTCAGGAGTCATATGAGGGCCAAGAGCCTCTTCATACACTGGGGGCCTACGAGGCAGTACCGCCAGTGAAAGGTGCCTCCTTGCTATGAAGGGAAAACTAAAAAAGACCAACAAACACACAAACCCACAAAAACAAAGAACAACAACAAAAAAAAAGAAAGGAAAAAGAAAAAAAGTCTATGTCCATGTTCCTTTTGGTGTGTTGGCAGACTCCCTCAATAGCTGTTTCCATCAAAAGTCTACAACCACAACAACTCAAAATCGCTAAGATCATTCAGCTCCACACACTGCACCAGCCAGAACTTCAGTAAAGCCTGGAAGATCAGCTTCTGTCTACAAACTTATTTGGACATCTAAACAGCTGAGCACAAAAGGACTGAACATAAAAGTATTGTACTAACATTTTTAACCATTTTTCCATTCTGGTTCAGGCCCCAAACAGGTTTACTATTACCCAAATCAGCAGGAAGTCATTTTAAGAGAGCGACGTCCCATGCCCAGAGGGTGGGGGGGGTGTTTCTCCCCCCCCCCTTTTTTGTTATTTGATGGATAACAGAAAACTTTGTTATTTAGGGGAAGAGACTACAAGCTGTTAAATGGTCTTGTTAAATGGGTTTGGAGGTTAGACCAAGGGACTTCCTTCTTTTTCTTTTCTGTATCCTTCTTTCTCTCCTATGTAGGAGTGCACAGACCTGAGAAAAATGGGACATAGACATAGTGTGGGAAGGACAAGAAGAATGGACAGATTATTGAATATGCCCTTATACCTTTGTATATTGATACAAAATTAATATTATATTTGGCTAAAGTGGTATTGACCATTGTATATTGTGCAAAATTAAGATTGTATTGGAATACATTGGTATTGATCTTTGTATATTGATACAAAATTAAGATTATAGTTGGCCACAATGGTATTTACCCTTGTATATTGACGTAATATTAAGATTGTATTGGGCTACATAGGCATTGATCTTTGTATATTGATACAAAATTAAAGGTAATGCTTCTTAAAGGTATTGTACATAGTGATACTTAAAAATGAAATGTGAAGCTCTGGCCTCTTGATACCAACTGTCTTAAACCGATTAGGATAGTTAAGAAATACAAACTCCTAGTCATGCAAGCATGTCATTTTGTTAGCTACTATGACAGTCTATCACAAATATTCTCTAAGCTACTTAGAAATCAAGTTGTTAAGAGACAAGCAACATTTGCTTATCTAAATACAAGAGATAGATAGGGTATCTTCAAAAACCCCAAGAGATCTGCAGAATATGGCATTCAAAGATATTTTCTTAAATTAAGATTTTTTTTTGATATCGAGACATATCAGCTCCTGACAGCACCCCCTATTCTACTCCAAGTAGAAGATGAGCATCGAAGAATCTCCAGTGTGAGATGGTTGAATTAGTGGTAAGCCTATCTCTTGGCATGAAAAACCCCTTGCTTCAACTATAGACAGACTGCTGTCCAAAAAGGACAAAACTTGGCTGCAGGGAAGTCGACAACCTAGCTCTGCCAAGACAGGGTAAGTAAGTCCTTCATAATCCCTGCTCTACACTCAATGTCTGTCAGAGAAACAGGACCAAAAGGTTGAAGATTGATGCTGTAACGTATGGAGAGAAAACAGGAACTCTCCAGGCAGCCACTGACATGTCATTTCTTAGTTTTGGATGATGCAGGTCCTGCACTTCCTACATAATCAGATATATTTATCCCTCTCAGGTCTCTGAGGTGGTTGAAGAATAGATAACTGGAGTCTCATAGTTAAATTTTGAGTTGTTTAGGCATCAAGAGGGTGTTCTGGATCTAAGAAGATGTTTTTAAAATAGTGATGCAAGTTAGTATGAAAGCTGAGTCAGATATAGAACTTTAAACTCATGGAGATGGTTAGATGGTAGAATGTTAAAGTCAGGGGCCATATATGTATGAACTGGACATTGGGAATGTATGTTGGGCCATTTAACTCTCATAAATGTGGCGTATTTATTTTTGTTGTTTTGTATAGTATTTACTGTTATAAGAGAAGGAACCATTTGTTGGACTGAAAGGGGGAGCTGTTGGGGGGAAGAGGGTGGAAGGGTGGGACAGGAAGGGGGAGTAGGGAAGGGATTATGACTGAGATGTAACTTGAAGAAATAAAAAAAAAGTATAAAAAAGAAAACATTGATTTATCAAAATAAGTAATTTAACAGTTGCATTATAAACATCATAAAGCCCAAAGACAAACAACAACACAGTATACACACAGTCAGGAAGTCTTTGAAAGTCACAAGGCATCGGGGCTCATTTGTGGAATGTACAAATCAGTTTCTTCATGTAGAAAAAAATGCTTCATGATGTATGCAGCTCGTGTCTATCACATAAGATACATATACCCCACTGCTGCTGAGATCAAACTTTGTGATGATTTAGAAATCCAAATTTATCTTCAGAGTCTCTAAACTTTGAATGGAATTTGAAGACAGAATTGAACTTGGCTATAACAATCTGCACATAATATAAAATGTGGGTGTACTGTCTTCTGAATCTTGTGGGTTACCATCAATTCTTTCTGGAAATACTTTCTCTGCACAGACTACTTCCTTGATTGGTAAACACTACGATATTTCATTAGCTTTTGTGAAAAGGGAAGATGGAAGTTAGAAATTATCAATGACAAAAGACACATTTTCCTGGTATCCATGCTTTCTCATGATGTGTGTTCTCATAAGGTGTAATTTCCCTCAGCGTCATGGGAAGCCTCATATCATTCTTTCTAGTAAGACCCCATTGATTCTCTAGAAAACCACAACCATAAACCAAAGCTGGAAGGTGACGATCTTATTTTTACACCCTATCTGGAAACTACATGATTGTGTCTTTCATCTTCAAACTGGAGAAATTCCTCAAAAATTTCCATCAGTTCTTTCACTCAATTTCTCTGTATCCATATAATCTGTTAAAGGTATAACCTTTAACTTTAGAAACTCTCCAAGTAACATTCTTTATAATCTGTTGTATAAGTTCAGTTATAGGGTTGAAAACTTCTCGTAATGTTCACATTATGTCCTTTTCTCATTCCACTCTTAAGTATGAGCCACTATAAGTATTCTATGGTAGTTGTTTTCAGATCTTAGCTCGTTTGTGCTGTTGAACTCACTTTCAAAACCAGACACATGTTGGATCCTTAAAAGTTTCAGTTTCTGCAAAGTTTCAGGAAGGTAGGGCATGTTTATCAGGTTTCTTCTCTAGATCTGCAGATTCCATGATGTGCATCTTGGCCACTGTTAAGTACTAGGGCCCTAAGGAGAATCCACCATTTAGATGTAGAATCTACAGGCCACAATGAACAAGCAGTGTTGAAAGAGGCCAGGGTTCGAGTGTCTATTTGCATACCCTTACAATCCTTCCTCTAACATTTCTTAACATAGTTTTAATTTATATTTCTTTCATGGATAGTAAGGTTTGATATTTTCTCATATGTTTATCAGATATTAATACTACTTCAAGACTATACACATGCTCTATATAATGTCATCAATAAACTGCACATTGCCAAATATAATACACAATTATTCTTTCCCTCAGCATCATTTAAATAAATTAATCATAATAACTGCCTTCTGTTGAAACAGTTCTTTCATTTACTTCTGAATATTATTCTTCCTGCTTTTCTTGCTTCTTCCTTTGACTTTTTATATTGACTTACTTGCTCATCTATATTTTGTATTTGAGCCAGTTCATCTTATGATTTTATATTGTCACACATGTGAGGCAGGGAATATAGCTTAGTAACAGAGTACTTGGCTTGCAAAACCCTAGGTCTGTTTGTCATACTGAGATAAATGAATGAATGAATGAATAAATAAATAAATAAATAAATAAATAAATAAATAAATAAATCATAATGACTGCTATATTTATGTCCAGCTGAGACTATTTTCTTCAACTCTGAGTTTGTGCCGAATTTGGCAGTCTAGAGAACAGCCACATAGAAGTCCATTAATAATCTCGCATTTTCTAACTTGCAAAACCCAAGCACTGTAATTTGAGTCTTACTTGAATGTGATGGTTTCATCAATAGTGCCAGAAATAAAACCCATTGCTAGTCAAAATACTGCAAATCATCATTCAGTCCTTATTTCCCCATGGTCCTTATGCAAAAAAGTTAAAAAGTCTTATCTCTTCCTCATTTGAAAAACTGTCTACTCACTAGTTTGTTAGACTATTTCGTCATAATCTCATGCTTGTGTTTCTGTAACTTCTTTCTAATTCTTGCTTTTCTAGCACTTTGTACTGCACAATAATCAGGCTGACCTTTGAAAATGCAAATCAGAATACATCCTTCCCTTCTGCACTTGGGATGACTTGCACAGTTCAGTTGTGAGGTCTGAAAGCCACAGGTCTAAGCCACTCCTTACTCTCTTAGTTTATTGTCCACAGTTTTCCCTAGTTCATTGTGGTTCAGTATTAGTGGTCTCGCTGGCTCTCTTCAAACTCACTTAGCTTATTTCCAAGTTGTGTGAATCAGAGATGAAGTGTTCTTCTCCTTTGCATTTAGGCCTAAACAAAATATTTCTTTGAAAAGCCTTTCATGACAGGCATTCTACAGTGACACACCATCTTTCTCTGTTGCTCAGCGCTATGTACTGTCATCTTAAAGTCCAGTACTAGGTAGGCATCATGTTGCTGTTTGCTTTTGCCTATTTTCATTTTAGTTTATATTTTTTTATTCCTAAATTGGAAAACTAAGAAAATCATTAGTTTCCCAAATTTTGTTCAGCTTATGAGCAGCAATTTCTAATAGACTGCCTCTCAAAAACTGTCACAGTCTGAATGTGTTGCACTCTGGTAGAAAATTTGTCCAGCATAAACTGTACATTGTGTTTTAAATCATAAGCAATGTAAATGGAACTAATAAACATGTGCTATATGAAACCATAAAATTAGTATTTAATATCTTACAGAATATTAAATATCTTGTTTTCCAAAATATAGTCTTCACAATTATCATCTTTGGGAATGTATTTTAGAGTTCTAGATATTTCATTCTATAAACAGATATAAGAAAATTTTAAATTTGCTCAAAGTCTTCTATAAGCATTATTATAATTTACATTAAAATGTGAAATAATTTATCTCTATAAACAAATTTTGTATGTACATTTAAATAATATATTTTATAAAGAGAATATGTTTTAAAGTGATACGCACACTTATTTTCATGTAACTCATTTTTCTTCTATATTTAATGATAGTTACCTTTAGTAATTAGAATCTTATTGAATGTCGCGTCCCCCTCGACCAGCAAGTACGACGCAACTCGCAAAAGCTCTTCTCTAGCAGTTTATTCAGGTCCCTTGAAAACAGTCTTCCGAATGCCCGGGCAGACCCAACCCAAAGGCTAAATACTATATGAACAGTCAATCAAGTAAAGCCACGTGGTGCTATCTTAGAGGCCCACGTATGCGGAAGCAAGCCAGATTAGCGGTCTTAGCCAAATATGGACTTATTTACCACCGAGAGCGCTCACCATCAGGCTGGTGGAAGGCGGAAACCGGCGCCATCTTTAGGGTGCAGCACGTCGCAGCTCTCTACAGTTCCTCCTTTTTTATTTTTTCTAAAGTAGGTAGAAGTCCCTGGAAAGGCTTCGTAATCCCCATATCTGGGGATCTCATGGTGGGCCTGAGCCTGTAGGAGGGCGATGCTCAAACTCTTACCTGTCTCTGGGTCAGCCTCCCCACTCAGGGCTGCCCTGTCTTAGGTGGCCGAGACTTACCCGTCTACTCCGTCATTGACTTGCCAGACCCTAATATCCGTGGAACGAATTCCTCAGTGGACAGGGACTATGCTCAGTGAAGATTTAAGGCTTCACGGCAGCGAGCCATGCCTGAGGGGACTGGCCCGCCTCAATGGCGACAAGGGCCTGTATAATCATGGCTGCATTATGCTTTTGTGTGGCTCTCATTTTGTAGATGCACCATAGGCAAACCAGAGAGGCTAGTATCACCAGTATCGCCAAAGAGCCTACGCCCGACAACTCCTTAAGATGATCCATAGCCGTCTGTATCCAGGAAGTCAAACCAGTGGCCAGGCTCAGATCCACCCGAGTGGAGTTGATGTGGATGATTGTCGCTCTCAGCTCTCTCATCAAATTTTCAAATTGAGCCGACCAATCCTGTAAGAGGAACTTTGACAATTGTCTAGACAGATTAGCAGCTTTTGTAAAATTTTGATACTGCACCGAAGTAACACACAAACCTTGCATTTTCCACTCATACCCCAATTGTGCTAGTTGCCAAAGAGAATCAATATGTTCTTGTATTAAAACTATGCTTTGATTAACTATCATAAGGCCTCCTATGAGATGAGAATTCATAGAGGTCTGGGTATCCAATGCCTGTGCTACAGTGGCTGAGATGTTATTCAGGGCATTGGCAGTCTGTATAGAACTAGACAAGGCAATAGCTGAGGCAGTAGCCCCCACAGCAGCAATAGTGATAGCAGTAACAATAGCTGCAGTGATGCCAAAATCTCTTTTAAACCTGAATAGCATCATGATATTAGGGGACTCTACAGGAACTGGTACATATCGAGGCATTCTAGTCACCACAGCCACAGGAAAGGCTGTGGCATTCCAGCATAGGGCATAAAAACATATGCCCTGAGTGCATACTAACTTTTCTTCACCCAAGGATGCACTCCCATTACTTACAATCCACAGAAAAGGAGGCCAGAGACATACTGGCGAAGCTGAAAAGGTCTTGTTGTGGTAAGAATGAAACAAAGAATTCCAAGTACCAGAGCCACTACCGCTAGAAAAATCCAATTTGGTAGCGGACCCTAGGGAAAAGTTACCTCTTTGATAAATTCCTCCCCCAAGCATAATGACAGGTCCCAAGTCCATGCAACTTCCATTTACCCCACACAAAAGCCACAAATCAAAAGGATTGGTGGCAGTCTGCTGAGGATTTCTAGTAGATATATCAAGCATTCCTGTACAAGACTTATTCACTATATTACTAATCATGGGGCTAAAGGAAAAATAATCTTGAGGAACCCAAACTGCTCTGCGCTCCTGACATCCAGTCCAGGGAAAAGGTCCTTCCTCTCCTGTGGATCCTCTACAAAAAGGTGCCCAGTGTGGCTGTCTGGGGAGATCCCGGTCAGAGACTCGTGTAGGCCACCATTCTTCAAGGCGAGAACCGTTGCCCAAAAACAAACCACTACCCCTACCCCAAAATCTCAGTTGTGGTAAAAAATCTGCTGACCGCTGAGACAATTTAATGCATTCTGTATCATCTGACCTATTGAAGCTCATTAAAAAGCACAGACTACCCTTCAAGCTGACATTTCTATTACCCTCTATAGGGCTTTTCTGGTCATCAAAGGAAAGGTAGGGTAAACCTAAGCTTCTATTACTGCTAAATAAGCGTGGAAACACAGTTGCATCATGTCTGACCAGCATCGGCTTTGGGAATATCGACAGGATCCCCCATCTCGGCTCAGTCATTCCTGACATACTCACTGCTACTATCATCAGGATCCTTAGGAAGGTCTTCGTGACAAATCTTCCTCACAAGGCATTCAGGCACCCACACTGGATCTTGTTGATGCTGAGGAAAAACACAAACAGACCCTCTCGCCCATGTTAGCACGGGGTCAGGCCCCCACCAAGAGCCTGTCAAAATATCCTTCCACTTCACCATGCTTTTAGGTGATCCATGGGAATCCTGATGTCTGTCCACTGCTGAGCGGCCTTGAGCATCCAAATTGAAAAAGTTTAAAGTAAATAAGGCTAAAGACATTCTCTCCTTGGGGGTACGGCCTTGGCTTATTCCCCCATTCTGTTTTTGCAAACATTCTTTCAAGGTGCGATGAGCATGCTCCACAATTCCTTGTCCTTGAGGATTATATGGTAATCCGTGATTAAGCTGTACCTCCATCTGGTTGCAGAAGGAGACAAAGGACTGTGCCTTATAGGCTGGTCCATTGTCCGTTTTCAGCTGCTGTGGTTTTCCCCATGCAGCCCAGGCCTCTAAGCAATGCTCTATGACATTGCGAGCCTTTTCTCCACTCATAGGTGTAGCATGTATGATACCTGAGCAGGTATCCACAGATACAATGAATATATTTTAAGGTTCCAAACTCTGAAATGTGGGTAACGTCCATTTGCCAGATTTTGAGTGGCATCAACCCTCTAGGGTTCACGCCCACACTGGGTGGATGATGATGAATCACACACTGAGGACAGTCCAAAACCACTTGTCTAGCATCTGCTCTAGACAAATGGAATTTCTGCTGTAGAGTTTTTGCGTTTACATGAAATAATTGGTGAAACTATCTGGCTTGGTCCAGGAATGAGCTCCAAAAAATGCATGTCATCCTAGTCCATTGATCAACTTTATCATTACCCTCACTTAATGGTCCAGGTAATCCTGTATGTGCTCTGATATGTTGAATATAAAAACACCTTTTTCTCTGCCAGATTAAAACTTGTAACTCTTGTAATAAGGCACATACAGTACTACTATTCTTAATAGGACCTGCTAATTCTAATACTTTCACTGCGTTGACCACATAAACTGAATCTGAAATCAAATTGAATGCAAATTGACATCTTTTAAACACCTCAATTACTATTTTCAACTCTACTATTTGGGGGGAGCCCGGTTGAAATTGACATAACACGGGCTCTTGTCTTTCTATCAAATAGGCTCCGCAGCCTGTCTTTGAGCCATCAGTAAACACATTTGGTGACCCTTGAAGTGGTACTGCTGAAGTAACCTTAGGGAATATCACTGGGTGCTCCTTAAAAAATGATAGCAATGGATGCTTAGGATAATGGTTATCAATCACTCCTTCAAAGCTACATTGCAATATTGCCCAGTCATCTAGAGTGCCACACAAAATCTTAATTTGATGACTGGAATAGGGCACTATTATACTGGCAGGAGCAACTCCAAAAGACTGCAAACATTGTTGGATACCATTCAAGGCTAAAGCAGCAACTGCAGTGGGATAATGTTCTATGGATTTTTTTGGAGAAATCTTAGAAAAGGTCCATAATAATGGTCTGTCCTGCCATAGCAATCCTGTAGGTTGACCATAGGTGGCAAATATGCACAATGCAATGGGCTGTCCTTCCTGCCCTCTCTTTAGGAAGGCACTCTGTAACCTTTCTTCCACTTTACATAAAGCTTTTCTTGCTTCTTCCATTAATTGCCTAGGAGAATTAAGTGCTGAATCACATTTCAAAATATCATATAGGGGTCTTATTTCATAATTTGGTAGCTTCAAATAGCTTCCTACCCAATTGATATCTCCTAACAATCTTTGAAAATCATTGAGTCTTTAAATTATCTTTTCTTATCTCAATCTTTTGAGGTATTATCTTTTCAGGTCCAACCTTTGCTCCTAAATAATCAACCACATTTTCCTTTTGAACCTTATCAGGAGCAATAAACAACCTTTTCTTTTTTAATAATTGAACTAATTCTTCATAGGCCCGATCTAACATTTGTTCACCCTTAGCTGCCAGTAAGATATCATCCATATAATGAACACATCTTAAATCTGGAAAATTCTTTCTCAGGGGAGCAATGGCTTCCCCCACATACAGTTGGCACATAGTGGGGCTGTTCGCCATGCCCTGAGGTAATACTATCCATTCAAACCGCTGATCAGGTTCCTCATGGTTACAGGATGGAACAGTAAATGCAAATCTCTCACTATCTTTGGCACACAAAGGGATGGAGAAAAAACAATTCCTTATATCTATAACTATAATGGGCCATGAGGCTGGCAAAGATGATAAAAGCGGCAAGCCGCGTTGCACTGGGCCCATGATCTGCATTTGTTGGTTTATGGCAAGCAGGTCATGCAACAATCTCAATTTTCCAGATTTCTTTTTAATGAAAAAAATAGGTGTATTCCAGGGAGATACAGATGGTTTTATATGCTTTAAAGACATCTGTTCATCCACCAACTATTTGGCCGCATTCAATTTTACAGAAGAAAGTGGCCACTGAGGAACCCATACTGGGTCCTCCGTCTTCCAAGTTATGGGAATGCCCTCCTCAGTGGCCCCTAGGAAAAACCCATGCCCTGTCTCTTTTGTCTTTGCTGCATAGATATGGGACTCTTTCGCCTCTGCAAATATTTTCCTATTCCAAAGCCTGGAGCATATCCCATATCTTGCATCATACGTTGGGCTGAATCAGAATAGTCATTACTTAATTTAAATCCCATATCCTTTAAAAGGTCTCTTCCCCAAAGGGAGATAGGGAGCTCAAGTACATATGGTTGCATTTCTCCTGAGTGGCCTTCTTGGTCCTGCCACTTTAATAATCTTGCACTCATATCTGGAGTCTTAGCATAACCCAGGCCTTGAAGTGTTTGAGAAGAAGCTTGTACGGGCCAACCTGAAGGCCAGTCTTTCTTTGCTATGATACTCCTATTAGCCCCAGTATCCAAAAGGCCCAAGATCTTTTTACCATCAACTTTTAACTCCAAGACGGGGCGTTGGTCCAAATCCAAGGAGAGAAAAGTCAGATCTGTGCCCGTGGACCCAAAACCATTTTTTCCTCTCTCTCGATCCCTTGCTGCATAGCGATCATGTAAGCTCGGTAACATGACCAACTGAGCAATTCTATCTCCAGGAGAGATAGCCGTTATACCACGGGGGGAGGCTACCATGATCTTAACCACTCCTGTATAATCTGGATCTATAACCCCAGGATGGACAATAAGTCCTCTCAAGGCTGATGATGACCTCCCTAACAGCAAACCAACTGTACCAGGTTCAAGGGGTCCTTTAAAATCTGTTTCAATTAACTGGACCCCCATTTGGGGCGTTAATACGAGTCTGGTGGTGGAGCAGAGGTCCAATCCTGCTGAGCCTGCAATGGCTCTCCGCGGTCTCTCGGATGGCGGAGGGTTGGCCATCTCTCTTGATTCTGTTCTTTGTCGTGATTCTCTACTGCCCCATATATTTGTGGGCCCTGGGGTTGTGGGCCCCACTGTCCGTTTTTTTGGACGAGCGCCACCATAACCTTGAGTTAAAGGCTGGCCATGGATGTCTGTCACTGAACAGCATTCATTAGCCCAATGGTTCCCCTTTTTACATTTTGGGCATAACCCCGGCCGCCTGGGGCGTTGTACACTTCCTGTACTTCCTGTACTCCTTCCCCCGGGGCATTGTCTTTTAAAGTGTCCCATCTTGCCACACTTAAAACAAACTCCTGAACTTCCACCACCTTTTCTGGTCAACTGTACTACTGCGGCAGCAAGACCAGCATTAGTTAACGTCCCTCCAAATTCTCTACACACTTTCATCCAGGCTTCTAGCCCTTTACTTTTGTAAGGGGTGATAGCGGCTCTACACTCTTTGGTGCATTGCTCATAGACCAACTGTTTTATTAGTGGCATGGCAGCATCCGGGTCACCAAAAATCTTTCCTGCCGCTTCCACCAATCGTGCCACAAAGTCTGAAAAGGGCTCCATGGGGCCCTGTAGAATCTTAGTTAAGTTCCCACTCACCTCCCCTTTGTTAGGAAGGGATTTCTAAGCCTTGATAGCTGTCTGGTTTATTTGTTCATAAACCTGATTGGGATATCCTGTCTGCTGGTTGGCAAATCTCCCCTGCCCAAGCAGCATATCTCTATCCCAGGCTGGATTTCCATCTCTCTGATTAATGGCTGCTTGCTCAGTGGCATACTCAATCAAGAAAGCTTTCCAGTCTAAGTATTGCCCTGGACTTAAGCAGGCGCGGGCCAGGCCACTCCAATCACTCGGAGTCATACAATGTCTGCTTAATGCTTCCACTTGAGCCAATGTAAAAGAAGCGGTAATGCCATAGGTACGAACTGACTCTGCAAGGGATTTAACTACTTTAAAATCAAGCTGTTCCTCGTACCTGTTCCCTTGTGGGTCTTGGTATACCGGATAGGCAAACTGTAATTCTGTTCTTACTTGTGTCCACATCCCCGGGCAGAAAGATCTCCCTACTTTCAGGGACTGAACATGCTGATCTATCTGAACGGCTTCTGGGTATGGAGGGGGAGTTGAAGGCGCCACGGCAACAGCTTCACTTACACTGACTGCCGCCAATGTGTCTTTCTCTTTTACCTTTTTCTTTTCCCTTTTTCTAATAGCAGTCCTCTCTAACTGTTCTATTAGAGTGTGTAGCTCCCCTTCAGAATCTGTGCCCCCTGAATCCTCAAAATCTCTAAAATCTCTAAGATCGGGATAGAGAGGGACCTTCCTTTTGCTTCCCTTTTCACTGTCTGCCTGCTCAGATCTTTCGCCTTTGTTACTTTCCTTTTCACTGTCTGCCTGCTCAGATCTTTCCCCTTGCAGCAGTTCCAAGGCTGATTCTCCCTCCTTGATTGCGTTACAGCATCTCTGATCTTCTAAACAACTCCTCACCATCTTCCAAATCGGTCTTACTCCATGCTTCAGAGTACCTTGCTCCCAAGCAAAATCCAAGTCCCTGCCTAATTTATCCCAGCAGGATACCGTAAGATTCCCGGACACCGCAAACCACGGAGCCACGGAATCGCATTCATTCAAAAATCTCTCTAGGGTAGACTTCTTAAGTTTCAAATTCCTAGCTAAAAGTAGCTCCTGAAGAGCCAGAAAAATTGGATGTGACTGAGACAATCCCATGATTAAAAATTTACTTTCGGTTCGCAGTTTCCCCGCGAAACTTTACCTTTTGTACGCAATCTCCGCGAAACTTTACCCTTTTTGTTCACTATTTCCGCGAAACTTTACCTTTTGTTCGCTATTTCCGCGAAACTTTATTGTCCCAATTTATCCCGGGAACTTACCAGTGCACTGCCCCTGACTGCAGGAGTTCTGAGTCTTTTCTGATTCCCCATACGGGCCACCACTTGTCGCGTCCCCCTCGACCAGCAAGGACGACGCAACTCGCAAAAGCTCTTCTCTAGCAGTTTATTCAGGTCCCTTGAAAACAGTCTTCCGAATGCCTGGGCAGACCCAACCCAAAGGCTAAATACTATATGAACAGCCAATCAAGTAAAGCCACGTGGTGCTATCTTAGAGGCCCACGTATGTGGAAGCAAGCCAGATCAGCGGTCTTAGCCTAATATGGACTTATTTACCACCGAGAGCGCTCACCGTCGGGCTGGTGGAAGGTGGAAACCGGCGTCATCTTTAGGGCGCAGCACGTCGCAGCTCTCTACAATTGAATTTTGCATTTTATTCATATTTGATGTTTACTTTTAAAGATGAGCTTATTGGGCTGGAGAGATGGCTCAGTGGTTAAGAGCGCTGGGTGCTCTTCCAGAGGTCCTGAGTTCACTTCCCATCAACCACATGGTGGCTCACAACCATCTATAATGTGATCTGATGTCCTCTTCTGGGATGCAGGTGTACATCAGATAGGGCATTCATATACATAAATAAAAATAATCTTTTAATATGAGCCTATATTGGGTATAGGAAGGCAGTTGGAAACTGTGTCACTTTAGAAATGGGGTAGTAGCCGGGCGGTGGTGGCACACGCCTTTAATCCCAGCACTTGGGAGGCAGAGGCAGGCGGATCTTTGTGAGTTCGAGGCCAGCCTGGTCTACAAAGCGAGTCCAGGACAGCCAGAGATATTCAGAGAAACCCTGTCTCGAAAAACCAAAAAAAAAAAAAAAAAAAAAAAAAAAGAAATGGGGTAGTAGCAGGTTGTCCTCCATGATTTATTATCTCTTCAGCTATGGGTTCTTCACTAGCTTTATAGTACCTACCAGGCATGAGTTCCCTCCAGTTGAGTGGACTTTAGGTCAAGTTATACAGTTGTTGGTTGCCCCCAAGATCCAAGGGCTACTATTGAACTTTGGGGGATAGTTTGACAGTCCTGTTAATGTGTAGAATGGTTAATGATTTTTCTCCATGGCAGCTTGAATTATGAGAGCTTGTTCTTTGGGAGTAGACTTCCAGGTCAACACTAGTTTAATTTTTTCAAGTCCTGTGACCCGCCTGTGTGAAGTCTTTAGCAATTGACTCTTACATGATGCCCTGTGGGACAAGCATAAGCAATGACAATAGTCTATATTGTTTAGGTGGTCTCTTTGACTCTTCTAACAACTTGAATACACCTTTCTCCTTTATTCACATAGATAAGTTCAGCACTCATATCTTTTTAACTAAGCTTCTTTTTGTACACTGGTAGAGAAATTTACATCTGATTAAAAGCAGAAAATAAGTGAGTGGGTGTCAAGCCCCTAACAGGACATCTATAACAGAACATCTCAAGGAATACCACAAAAGGAGTGAAATGATTGCAGGAGATCAATGACCAGGACAACTGCTACATGATAAGTTCCACTGAAAATGATGGATGTCACTCCATAGCTCTCAACAGTGTGGTTGCGGCATGACACCTGCAAGGACCACACAGGAAAGCTTCAAAAGGCCCCACCTGAACAGGTACAGGTGGCTAATGGCTGACAAGGGAAGGTAACAAGTAATTGTTTGTTTATCTGTTTGTTTTTCAGAGATAAGACCCCATTAATAAGAAAACTGGTCAGGCTTAAACATATGCAGATAGGAGCAGCATTAGCTGTACTCAGTAAGTGTGTATATACATGTGTGTGTGATCTTTTCAAACTCATATTTAAAAAATAAATATATAAGACTATATATAAGACTAAATTCAAGAGATGATGATTAGGGTATGTGGATTCAATTAGAGGGTAAAAGGAGAATAGAGATGACTCAAAGTTTTCACAACTATGAAATTCTCAATTAAAAAAAAATGATACCCAGGTTTAGAGAGATAAGTCAGCAATTAAAAGAATTGGCTGCTTTTTTTCAGAGGACTCCAGTTTAATTCCTAAAACAAAGACAGTGGTTCACAACCATCTATAATTTCAGTTGAAGGGAATCTGGTTCCTTTTTCTGACCTCCACAGGTACCATTCATACATATAGTTCACAAATATACATGCAAGTTGAACAACCACATACATAAAATAAAAATTTGAAAACTAAAAAGAAAAGATTTAGAAGAGAAACCTGTATTGAGCCTACTGATTTAATATTATATTCTCTATTAACATTAATATTAACATATAATTAATATTATATATAATGAAATCACAATTAAGAAAATGAGTGAAACTGAAACTTAGCAATTATATTTATTAATAAGTATAAAATGTTTTATTAGACCAGAGGAATAGCCAACAGCAGCCTGCTGGGATGCCAGTAGTCTCACCTTAACTGGAGGCTTGTGGCAGGAGGTATGTAGGCTTGGAGGAGCAGCCACCAAGGCTTGGAGGGAGGCCAGCAGACCTGACTTACCTTAGCTGGAGGCCTGTAGGCCAGGCAGGTTAGCTGCTGGGGCTTTGACAGGGGATGGCAAACCTGTCAGGGCAGTCACCAAGCTTTGGCGGGAGGTTGGCAGGCCTGACTTGCCTTAGCTGACCACCTGACCTGTCCTGGGGATAAACCCTGGGCCATGGATGACTTCACCACCCCTGAAACTACAACTCTGTTAACTTATATATTTATTAACAACTATAAATTATTATATTAGGACAGAAGAGCAGCTGGTGGCGAGATGGGGGGCCATCAGGTTTGTATCACCTGACTCGTCTTAGCTGGAGATTTGAAACCCCTGGTGGCCTTTTCACAATAATTAAATACACCAATACCTTTTAATGTTTCAATTCTTAGGCCTTAGCTGGGGATATTCTCAACTAAAACCCTACCACCTAAACCCAACCAGCCATGTGGCTTGCCATACTTTCAGAGCTCACACCAAAACATGTTGCTGTTTTGGAGTCCTGATCAGAAGGGAGCTTTCTCTGTGGAAACCAAGGGTTCTTCTCTTCTTCCTAGGAAGTCCCACTTTCCTATACACTTTCTGCCCAGCTAATTGGCCATCAGTGATTTTTATTAACCAATCAGAGAGTGCCTCAGAAAGGGTAGTAACCAGATCTCTGAGGACTAAAATCAGTCTCTGAGAACCAATGTATAAGAACTTCCTCCAACAAATGAGCATATCAACAACATCCACAGTTCACAGTTTTTCTTTCTTCTTCTGTCATTCCTAGGCTTTTAATAATTTTTACATAGCTAGGATTTATCAGAATATCATGTAAATAATGTTGACCAGTAAATTAATTTTGTGTGTTGTATTTCCTTTAGAAATTATTTTAAGTCATTTAGTATCATTGAGTACATTAATTATAAGTAAGAAGTGATGGATTGCACAGAAATACTTTAATTTTTAATTAAAATTGTTACAAGTTTGACAGGTTTAGCAGAATATAATATGCTGCATCTGTTAAAATTGTGTGGATTTGGTGTAATTTTTTATTTTTATTTAATCTTAACTTTATAGCTAATAGTAACCAATGTCTAATATTCTAAATTTTCAAGCATTCTTTCCATATTTTTTGAAAAAATTTGAAATATTTTTTATTCTTTCCATATTTTCTCATAGAGTATTTATTATCTTTATAATCAAAGGTAATGCATTTAATGGACTTTCTTTTCCATGTTTTCTTCCTATCTCACTCTCCCTCTCCTTTGCTCTTGGTTGCTGTTCTATTTTTACTATAAAGAAACACCATGAGCCATGGCAACTCTTATGAAAGAAATCATTTAATTGGAAATTGCTTACAGTTTCAAAATTTTAGTCTATTATTACATGGTGGTGAGTATGCAACATATAAACAGACATGAGGTTGAAAAAGTAGTCAAGAGTTCTACATCCCAATACACAGGCAGCAGAAAGAGAGAGAGTCTCTGGGCTTGGCATCAGATTTTGAAGCACAAAACCTACCCACAATGACACACCTCATCCAACATGGCCACACCTCTGAGTCCTTTCAAATAGTGTTACTCCATGGTGACCAAGCATTCAAATCTATGAGCCTATCAAAGCCTTTCTCATTGAAAATACCATACACTCTTTTTTCTCTCCCTTTCTACTTACTTCTCTCCTTCTTTCTTCTCCCTTCTTTCCTTTTTTCATTCATAGATGATAAGTTCCCACTATGTATTTTAGACTACCCTTAACATCACAGTGATCCTGTTATTTCAGCCTCTCAAATGAGAGGATTAAAAATGTGAGTCACAATGGCTGTCTTAATGTTAATAATTGGTGGGTGGTTTTTAATTATCTATTTTTAGAGAGTATTAATCATTTTGTATTTTCCTTTAACTACTTATTAATTACTAATTTTCAATGTATTGATAACTCAGTGTTATTTGCATCAATTTATTGAAATGTTTTTCTATTAATATTCTAAAATCTGTTTTTCTATTCCTGTTTCACGTATCTCTACATTATTGTTTATTTTGAAAAAATAAAAAATACTCCTAGGGATTTCAAGATGGCAGTACCCAGCATCCCTGGTATCTTATTACTGGGAGGTTAGCTCAGTCATACTCCACCTGACTTCCTGAGGAGAGCTACCAGGACTCTGAAGTTACACAGTTCCAGGCTCTGGTCCCCAGTGAATGGTGGTGAAAATATCTATCTCACCAGAGAGGGCTCCTGCACTCCAAGGTTCAACCACCCTTCAGCTCCCTCAGCTCTACCCCATCCCGAGGATGGTTCCCAGCCCAAGGAACACATGGTTCAAACCACAGGTCCATGGCTCTACCCATGTTCCCAGTTCCAGTAGCTACACAGTCCTACGTGCCTTCTGAGGAGGAAAGCTGAACCCAAAAATCATCCAGGTTATACTAACCCCCAATCTCCTGATTGTGGGTCCAACTGGGACACAGCCAACAGGGATGAGTTGCAGACTATTCCCTGAAATACAGCTTCCAGCCCATGGCCCCAACCACCATCCCAAGGAACACCTAGCTTCTGGTCCAAGGTTCTTCTCATCTTCCCAAGAGGTCCAACAGGCAACAGGAATAATCAGCCAACACCAGGGACAACCAGATGAATAGAGGTCAGTGTAAGAATTCACGCAGTAAAACCCAGGGCTATGTAGCACCTTTGGAACCCAATTATCCTACTACAGTAAGCCTTGGATGTTCTATCACACCTAACATGCAAGAAAACTACCTTAAATGTGATGTTATGAAAATGATAGAGGAGGTATTGAAAGAGGAAAATAAATACCTCAAAGAAACAGAAAAAAATCAAACAGGTGTAGGGAATAAATAAATCCCTTAATGAAATACAAGAAAATACACTCAAATAGGAAAAGGAAATGAATAAAACTCTTCATGACTTGAAAATTGAAATAGAAACAATAAAGAAAAGAAAACACAAACTGAGACAATCCTGGACAAGGAAACCCTATGAAAGCAAACAGGAACTACAGACCCAAGCATCCCCAACAGAATACAAGAGATGGAAGACAGAATTTCAGGCATAGAAGATATGTTAGAAGAAATTGAAACATTGGTCAAAGAAAATGCTAAATCTAAAAAACATCTAACACAAAACATCCAGGAAATTTGAGACACTATGAAAAGACCAAACATAAGAATAATAGGAATAAAAAGAAAAGATTCCCAGCTCAAAGGCCCCAAAAATATCTTCAATAAAATCATAGGAGAAAACTTCCCTAACCTAAAGAGAGAGATGCCTAAAACATACAAAAATCTTATAGAACACCAAATAGACTGATCAAAAAACACAATTCCCTCACCACATAATAATCAAAACACTAATCATACAGAACAACAAAATAATATTAAAAGCCACAAGGGCTAAGGGCTAAGTAATATATAAAGGCAGGCCTACTAGAATTATACCAGACTTCTCAACAGAGACTTCAAAACCCAGAAAGGCTGGACAGACATCATGCAGCCTCTACAAGATCACAGGTGCCAGCCTAGAATATTATACTCAACAAAACTTTCAATTATCATAGATGGAGAAATATTTCATGATAAAAGCAAATTTTAACAATACCTTAGCACAAATGCAGCCCTATAAAAGATACTAAAAGGAAAACTCCAACCCAAGGAGGTTAGCTACACCCAAGAAACATGGGAAAAAAATAAACCCTCTACAGCAAAACCCAAAGAAAAGTGCACACACACACACACACACATTACCACCACCAACATCAAAACAACAGGAACTAACAATTATTGGTCATAAATATCTCTCAACATCGATGGACTCAATTCCACATAAAAACACACAACAAAATGGATGTATAAACAGGACCCATTTGAAGAATACATACAAGAAACCCTATTCAGAAACAAATATAGACATCACCTCAGAGTAAATATCTGGAAAATATTTTCCAAACAAATGGACCCAAAAAGCAAGCTGGAATAGCCATTATAATGTCTAACAAAATAGACATTTAATCAAAATTAATCAAAAGAGAAGGGTACTTTATATTCATCAAGAGAAAAATCTACCTGGATGGCATCTCAATTCTGAACATCTATATACAATAGTAACCACATTTGTAAAAGAAACATTCCTAAAAGATAAATCACACATTGATCCCCATACATGAATAGTGGGAGACTTCCATACCACACTATCACTAAGAGTCGGGTCATCAAGACAGAAAATAAACAGAGAAATATTGGAACAAATAGGTGTCATGAATCAATCTCAGCACCTCATGGAACCTTCTCCAAAATGGACCACATACTCTGTCACAAAGCAAGCCTCAACTGATACAAGAAATTTGAAATAACCACATTTATTTTATCACATCATCATGGATTACAGCTGAACTTGAACAATAACAGAAACAACAGAAAGCCAATGCTCTCATGGAAATTGAACAACTCTCTACTCAATGACTAATTGGTCAGGAATAAATAAGAAAATAAACTAAAGATATCCTAATATTCAGTGAAAATGAATGCACAACATACCCAACCTATTGAGAGACATTGAAATCAGTGCCAAGAGCAAAGTTCATAGCACTAAGTGTCTTCAGAAAGAAATTGGAGAGATCTCATACTAACAACTTAACAGCACACCTGAAAGATCTAGAAAAAAGAAAAGAAGAAGAAGAAGAAGAAGAAGAAGAAGAAGAAGAAGAAGAAGAAGAAGAAAATACACTTAAGTGGAATAGACAGCCGCAAAAAATCAAATTCAGGGCAGACATCAAAAATTTTTAAACAAAGAGAACAATACAAAGAATCCACAAAACCAAGAGCTGGTTCTCTAAGAAAATAAATAAGATGGACAAACCATTACCCAAATTAACTAAAAGGTGTTGGGGAATTTCAATGCTGAGATCTGGTTACTGCCCCTTCTGAGGCATTCTCTGATTGGTTGAGTAAATGCTGAGGCCTGAGATTGGGCAAAGACAGAGGTAAGTGGGACTAAGGTGTACAGGCTTCTGAAGCAGACAAGTTGAAGGGTAAGAGAAGCCTCCAAGATAGAAAAAAAAGAGCAGGAAGGGAGATGCATGCTGTGGGTTAGAGAAAAGAACCTTCTTCCATGTGAACTGGAACATCAGCATAGCATGGAGAAAAAGAGCCCAAGGGACATATGTATATTATATAGGACTTTATTCAGAAATAGAATTAAGAGCTACCTTAGATGGGCCAAGATTGCTCAATTCAGGCCAAGGCTTGTTAAAATCCATGTGGTGTCTGTGTGCTCATTTATAATGGCTGGTTAATGACCAATTTAGATATAATATAAATACAAGTAAATAATTTAACTAGTTATTTCTACAAATATAATTTAATTAGCCATTTTCTACAAAAAGGCACAGAGACAATACCCAAATTAACAAAATAAGAAATGAAAAGGGGGACATTGCAACAGACACTGAGGAAAGACAAAGAATCATTAGGACTTACTTCAAAAGCTGTACTCCAAAAAGTTCGAAAATCTAAATGAAATGTGTGATTTTCTTGATAGATTCCACTTACCAAAGTTAAATCAATATCAGGTAAACAATTTAAGTAGTCCTATAACCCCTATGGAAATAGAAGCAATCATTAAAATCTTTCCCCAGAAATAAACCTGCACATCTATGGACACTTGATTTTTGACAAAGAAGCCAGAACCATACAATGGAAAAAGAAAAGCATGTTCAACAAATGATGCTTGTCTAACTGGATGTTTGTGTGTAGAAGACTGCAAATAAACCCATGTTTACCACCCTGCACACCACTCAAGTCCAAATGGATCAAAGAGCTCAACATAAGAGCAGATACATGAAATCTAATAGAAGAGGAAGTTTGGAAAAGCCTTGAACTCATTGGTACAGGAGGCAACTTTCTGAACAGAACACTAACAGCTCAGGCACTAACATCAACAATTAATAAATGGAACCTCTTGAAACTGAAGTGGTTCTGTAAGGCGAAGGACACTGTTAATAAAACAAAATGGCAGTCTACAGATTGGGGAAAGATCTTCATCAAACTCATATCTGACAGAGGGCTAACATCCAAAATATATAGAGAACACAAGAAATTAAACACCAACAAACCAAATCATCTCATTAAAAAAGGGGGCACTGAGCTAAACTGAGAATTCACAACAGAGGAATCTCAAATGGCTGAGAAGCACTTAAAGAAATACTCAGCATCCTTAGTTATCAGTGAAATGCAAATCAAAATGACTATGAGATTGAATTTTATACTCATTAAAATGGCTAAGATCAAAAACTCAGGTGACATCACATGCTGACTAGGATATGGAGAAAGGGGAACACTCCTCATGCTGGTAGGAGTGAAAACTTGTACAACCACTTTGGAAATCAATCTGGTGGTATCTCAGATAATTGGAAATAGTTCTACCTCAAGACCCAATGATACCACATTTGGGCATATGCCCAAAAGATACTCCACCAACCCACAAGGACACTGGATCACCTATGTTCATAACAGCTTTATTTATTTATTTATTTATTTAGTTTTTATTATTACTTCAGATTACATTTCCATCATAGTACCCTCTTTCAAACCCTCCCAGTCCTGCCCTCCCACCCTCCACCCCCATCCCTTCCATCCCACTCCTCCCGAGTGGAGTGCCCCTACATACACCAGTTCAACAGTCATATGAGGGCCAAGACCCTCCTCATACACTGGGGGCCTACAAGGCAACACCACTAGGGCAAGGTGTCTCATTGACAGGTAACAAAGTCTATGTTCCTGTTCCCTTTGGTGCAATGGCTGTAGTATAGTTATCCTGTATTATATGTAGTACATGGAATTCTACTCAGCCATCATAAACAACGAAATCATGCAATTTGCAGTCAAATGGATAGAACTAGAGAAGCTCGTCCTGAGTGAGCTAACCCAGACTCAGAAGGATGCACATGGCATCTATTCACTTATAATTGAATTTTAGCCATATAGTACAGGATAACTATACTGCAGCTTTATTTGTAATAGCCAGAAACGAGAAACAACCCAGATGCCCTTCAACCAAAGAATGGATAAAGAAACTGTGGTACATTTACACAGTGAAATACTACTCAGTTATTAAAAACAAGGACATCTTGAAATTTCCAGGCAAATGGAACTAGAGAAGATCATCCTAAGTGAACCCAGACCCAGAAAGATACACATGGTATGTACCCACTTAAAAGTGAACACTAGCCATATAGTACAGGATAACTATCCTACAATCCACAATCCCAAAGAAGCTAAGTAAGAAGGAGGACTAGGAGATTTCTTGAATCTCAGTTGTAAATGAAATAGAGTAGACAATGGAAGTGAATGTTGAGAGGGAACTGAGTGGGAGAGGGTGTGTGGAAGGGAACGAGGGTGGGGATCATGTGTGTGAGCAGGGGTAAGAGGTTAGAGGGCTGGGAGTTTAAGGTAAACCAGTAGGGGCCACTTCTGCAAAAGAGTATGCTCCTGGGTGGATATGGTGGTGACTCTAGCTATGATTCCAAACAGAAGAGGACATGGAGATGGAAGTGGCCACCACCTAGTTTGGTAGGACTACCACTAGGGGGACACCAACCCACCCATAAAATCTTCAATCCATTGTTCGCCCTGCCTACAAGATGAACAGGGTTAAAGATGGAACAGTGATTAAGGGAATGACCAATGGATGGTTAGCATAGCTAGAGACTAACCCCATGGATAAGACAACTCCTGATACTATTAACAATACTCTGCCATGTCTGCAGACAGGAACCGGCATAGCCAATCTCTAAGAGGCCCCATCCAGTAGTAGAAGGAAACAGATGCATAGACCCAGAACCAAGCATTAAGTGGAGCTCAGGAGGTCTTGTAGAAGAGTGGGAGGTAGAATAGAGGGATCCAGAGGGGACTCCACAAGAAGACCAACAGAGTCAAATAACCTATGCCCTTGGGGGCTTACAGAGACTAAATAAAAAAGCATGTATGTATTGAGCCTAGGTCCTCTACACATATGTAGCTGATAGGCAGCTTGGTCTTCATGTACATCTCCTATCAAGTGGAGCAGGGGAGCTGTCTCTGACATGGACTCTGTTGCCTGTTTATGCATCACTTTACCATAGCTGGGCTGCCTTGTCTGGCCTCAGTGTAAGAGGATGTTTTTAGTCCTGATGTAACTTGATGAACTGGGGTGGGGCTCCCATTTTTTCAGGAGAAGGGAAGGGGGGAAGTGAAGAGGGTGAGAAGGTGGGACCTGGTAGAGAGGAAAGAGGGGGCAGAAATTAAAATGAATAAATAAAATTTAAAAATATTTCTAGCATGCACAACTATAAATAATATACTATTATAAGTGTCATGTATCATTCAACTGACATGTTAAAATCATTTTAATTTTAATTTTGATTTTTAAAATTTTTATAATTTATAAAGTTATTGAATGCATAGACAAACTCCCTCATTAATTTCTATTCCAGTTCCATGATTATATTCCAATTTCTTCATTTTTCATAGACATATAATGACTCACATTTATGGGTTAAAAGATTATATGATTCAGAAGAAGGAAATTTCCTATGAAATTGGGTCTCTTAGAAATGTCAGAAGTTATACACATAAATTCTCAACACATGACTATCTAATTGTAAGCTGAACAAGGACAACAGCAACTGCCATGCCAAAGTGGATAGGGAAAGACCTCTGGGCCTCAACCATACACCAAGAACTATAGGCCCCTACAGAATCCTGGCAGGGGAAGAAACAGTCTTCCTCAGAGAAGAGCACATCAATTGGCTATCCAATACCAAGTGGTCACTCCTGAAAACATACATACAAGTAACATTATACAGACTGAGCAGGCTATAAAAGCATACAAATATAGAAACACACACCAAGAAAATATTTTAACTTTTTGAGTGAAAACAATTCTATTTTTAGGACTAATTATTCTTTCTTTTTCTTTTTTTCTTTTTTTTTTTGTTTATTTATTACTTTAGTTTACATCTCCATCACAGTGCCATCTTTCCACCCTGTCAGTCTCACCCTTCCATCCCACTCCTTTGGAGTGGAGTGTCCGTACATATCAGTCCCCCACTCCAGTTCAGTAGTCTTATGAGGACCAAGAGCCTCCTCATACACTGGGGGCCCACAAGGCAGCACATCTAGGGCAAAGTATCTCATTAAAGGTAACAAAGCCTATGTTCCTGTTCCTTTTGGTGCATTGGTTGTAGTATAGTTATCCTGTACTATAGGCTAAAATCCGATTATAAGTGAATAATGTCATGTGCATCCTTCTGAGTCTGGGTTAATTCACTCAGGATGAGTTTCTCTAGTTCCATCCATTTGGCTACAAATGGCATGATTTTGTTGTTTCTGATGGCTGAGTAGTATTCAACTGTGTAGATGTACCAGTTGTGTTTTGGGTTTTTTTTTTTTTTAATCCATTCTTCAGGTGAGGGACATCTGGGTTGTTATAAAAAGTGGGGAAAAGCCTTGAACTCATCAGCACAGGTGACAACTTCCTGAACAGAACACCAACAGCTCAGGCTCTAAGACCAACAATCAATAAATGGGACCTCATGAAACTGAAAAGCTTCTGTAAGGCAAAAGACTGTCATTTGAATAAAAAGGCAGCCTACACATTGGGAAAATATCCTTACCAACCTCACATCTGACAGAGGACTAATATTCATAATTTACAAAGAACTCAAGAAATTACATGCCAAGAAACCAAATAATCCAAGCAAAAATGAGGAACAGAGCTAAACAGACAATTCACAAAGGAGGAATCTCTAATGGCTGAGAGACACTTGAAGAAATGCTCAGCATCCTTAATCATCAGAGAAATGCAACTTAAGATGACTCTGAGATTCCATCTCACACCTGTTAGAATGGCTAAGATCAAAAGCTCAAATGACAGCACATGCTGGCGAGGTTGTGGAGAAAGAGGAACCCTCCTCCATTGCTGGTGGGAGTGCAAACTTGTAAAACCACTATGGAAATCAATCTGGTGATATCTTAGAAAACTTGGAATAGCTCTACCTCAAGACCCAACCATACCACTCCTGGGTATACATCCAAGTGATTCCTCACCAAACCACAAGTACATATCTATGTTCATAGCAGCCTTATATATGTAATAGCTAGAAACTGGAAACAACCTAGATGTCCCTCAACTGAAGAATGGATAACTGTTCTCTCAACATTTCAAATGGCTGGAGCAATAAGGGTAATGATCACATTTCTTTCTAGATTTCCCCCCAATTTAATTGTGTGTAAAAAAAAAAAAAGTCTTCTTCATGGTAATGTTTTTCCTTTGTACAAGATGAATTTTAATGAAAAGATTATGTGAAGCTCTAATAATTAGGGTTTCTATCATTTTTGCTTTGATGGGAAGTAGTGTTATGGAAGGAATTTTCAGAACAGTTTCTTTGGAATAACAAAGCCAGTAAAACAAACTTCTGTTTTCTCTTAACAATAGGAAAATATTCTAATCAAAATTAATTCTGCATCTTTTGTTCCTGTGTGCATGATGTGTCTATCACCTTTTTGGACTCATATTTCAAATAGTGTTTTGTATCTCCATATAATCTCATTTTAGAATATAATAGACTTTCTTTTATTGTGTTATATTGAAGTCAAGTAAGTTTGACAATATGTTAGATATCAAACAAAGTCAATTATATATTCCTTTTCTTAAGACAATATCTTGCTGTGCTGTAGCTGATGCAGGCCTCAAACTTAAAATCATTGGACTGAGACTATAGAGTATGCTTGGATTACAGATGTCTGCGATATTGACCAGGTTATATTCAACTTCGATGCTATTAATTGAACTCTTCATGTAGTTTAATTTAAATTGTGAATATGTTATTTTCATTCTAGTCAAACACTGAAAATATATCATGTCTGAAATTTGTCTCCTAGACCAATAGTTTTTTGAAAAAAAATATGACTATCTTAAATTCTTTTGGATTCTAAAAATTCTTTACCTTGCAGTGTGAATATTTTTTAAAGTTCTTTTTTATTTTGAGATCATAATTTAATTATATTTCTTCCTTCTCTTGCCTCCCTCAACTTCCCCGTATGCCACTCCCCACTCTGTTTCAAATTTTTGGCTTCTTTTTTTCACTAATTGTTAGTATATTATAATATAATATAATAATATACTATCTAATATAAATACATTCTATCGATATATGTATTTTATATATTAATGCATATGTATATTATTTTAATGCATATAATATATCTAATATATTATATTAATGTTGATAATATTATTTATTATATAATATATTAATGTATAATATTATTAAATATAATATATCAATGTATATATAGTGCATGTGTGTGTGTTTAGTATGTATAAAATATTACTTGTATGTATGTTTTTAGGGCTGTTTTGCACTGACAACAAACAGATGAGCTCTATCCAAAATTTCACAATCATTACTGAAATAATTCTTAAAATATAATGTTGCAAAAATATGAGAAAGAGAAACAATTTGTAGAACTTTACATTGAAAATGTTGTTATCTGAAGTTTCTGGTCTTCTCACTTTGGCCTACCCTTTTCATTTACTTGTCTAAAGAGCAATGTTGAATCACTCTCGAAGACAAGTCTACATGAGGTTATATTGGCCATTTTCATCTTGATACTCCATAGTTCATATTTTTAATATCTTTTCTGTTTTGACCTTATCTTTCCATGTATTTACTTTTAGAATTAAACCACTGGTTTATCACTGAAAGTATATGCCTATTAAAACTTGTAACTCAGTCAACTTAAAATCAACATATGAAAAATATTGTATTCAAGGATTTAATTAATCAGGGAACTAACTTTAAAGTGTATAGGGAACTAACTAAAATTGTTGTAACAGGTTTAGACTATTTAAGAAACAAGAGTTATAGAAAAAGTGTGTTGTAATAAGATTGATGATTTCTACATAGATGTGTTGGATTTGATACAGGTTATAAATATCTGAGTATACAAACACACACACGGCAAACATTATCTGCCTCTCTTTCACATAGAAATGTAAATGTTATCAAGTAACCCTAATATGTATGTATAGAGAATCTTTGATCAGAAGCAGCCAAAAGATGAATTTACTACCATACTTCACAAATTTGAGATAATTCCCCCCCCCCCCATTTCTGTATTGTATTTAAGGCATACTGGTTACTAGTTTTCTTGATTGGTAAGTTTCAGATAACATTTTATAATCATAACTATTGGAGCACCTGAGATAGTTGAAAATTTTCCTTAGGTTTATTGAAAAATTGTATCAGATTTGATGTTCGGTCTCCAGTGCTAAAGTTGGTAATTTCTTTTCTAGTATTTCTTTCTTTTTCAGAATTAAAATCTATTACATATTTCCTTTCCTCGCTCTAAGCCTTCCTGCATATCCCTCCTTGCTATTTTTACAAATTCATGGCCTCTTTTTTTTCCTCACATCCCCAAAAAACAAAGTTCACATCTAACATTGGAAGAAAGTACAATTGTCACTTTTTCCTTGATTTGAATTCAAATACTTTACCTAGAATATTTTTATACTTCAAAAAATTGATCTTTATATTATTTTATTATCCTAAATTTATATTTGTAGTAATATAATACCACCTAGAATTATCCTGATAATCACAAATAACCAAAGTATCAATTTATTGTTTGTCCAATTTAACTTGCTCCATTCTGCATTTTAATCAGAGATTAATAAAAGAGCATTTAAAATTAGAGACTATATGGCATTCTTTCTCTCAGAAGCCAAACTTATAACACTCTTGTTTAGTAGTTTCTGGTTGAGCCTAGTGAAATTATATTCCAACTCTCAGAAAGGACCACTATGAGTCATTCTCCACAGGTTAGAAACTGTATTTTAAAACTAAGATATTATTTCAAATACTTTCTTTATTTACTGTTGCTGTCTTAACACAATAGAACCAGTTCCTACAGGAACCTATAGGGATGTTACCTAGGTCCTCTACATATATGTTATGGCTGAGTAGGAGGGGAGGGGTTGTCACTGATACTTTTGCCTCCTTAAGAGACTCTTTTCTACCTACTTCATTGCCTTGTCCAACCATGATGTGATGTTATAATTTCCTCTTGTCTATACTTTTAAGAGACATCATAATTTTTCTTTATTTCTTTATTTCTTGAAAAAGAAATTCCTGGTAATGTGATTACTTAATTAGAAATAATTTAGTATGTTGGATTAACAAAGTGCTGAAAGAAACTCCAAAGTGCTTTATTTTCTAAGACAATACTCACATAAAAATAGCTAGTAAATCAGAAAAGTTGATTAGTCTAACAGTAATGGGAAGATTTTTACAAAAGAAAATTGAATTAATATAAGGACATTTTTAATGACAGAGAGTCATGCAATTACTGATATTTTCCTCTCAGGAGAGCTGCTGTCATGTGCATCACATGAGTATTTCATTGAATGCCTTTAAAGAGAGCAATAACGACTCTCCCTGGACAATCTGTACAACATTTTACAAGTACTTTAGAAGAGAAGCAAGCAATAAACACCAAAATGAAATACCAAAGTACCTTTACATATTTTTTAATAATTTGACTTTATTGTACATACTTCTATATATATATATATATACATTTATACATATACACATGTTTATATATATATGTGTGTGTGTAAACACATATACATACATTTAGTTATATATTAAACATTGATAATTATATATGGTAAAGTATATATAATGTACATATATAATAATAGATATAACTGTATATAATATATTATATAATATATATAAGTATCAACATATGCACACATAACACAGCAGTATATTGGCAGTTGTTCATCATTTGTATATAGGTTAATCATTTTATGATCAAGGCAGTGACTTCATTTTATGGGTTTCTATCATTTCTGTGACAGTAGGTAGATGTCCAATAAACAGATCTATGTTTAATATTTTTATATAATAAATGAGCCTGTTTAATAAAAAATCATAAATGAAATATGTATATAAAATTGGACCTATCAAGTTCTGAAAGGATGACCCTGCAAACCTTCCATATTCCAAACTCCTTTGATGTGAGAGAAATATTTTCCTTTGAACTAAAAGTGATTAAAAAAAAACCTTCACACAGTGGAAATATTTTGCATGGAGAGAAGAAGATAAAAATCACCTTTTTTGGTAGCAGGTGTTTAGAATCAACACTTTAAAAAATAGATTTTAAGGATGATTAGTGCCATTGATTAATAGAACTAGTTTTTTTTTTTAATGAAACTGGCTTGAAAGTAAGAAATAATAAGCCATGTTATGTTTTACATAAATAATTGTTATTCAAAAAATATAATTTCCATGCATGATATTATTAGAAATGGAGACGTTTCTTCCTGTTCTATACTAATTAAATCAATAATTATTGTATGAAGAAGCTGATATTGAATATGATTTCAAAGCCAGTCTTCATAGCAAGAGCATGCCATAAATCTACAAAGTAAAATTATGCATCCTTACAATATATAGAACAGTTAGCATGAACTCATGGATCAATTCTAAAAATCAGTGATCCAGAAATGTCCCTTCTTGAAAGGACATTTCAGTGTAAGAAAATATAATAGGTATTTTTATGTAGGCATATAACAATTATGTATATATATATCACTTTTCATAAAGTTATTGATCTCTTTTTACAAAATAACTTCTTGTAATAATGAATATAATTAATGTCATTATCAGAGTTCAAGGCAGTACATAAAAGGGGAATTGGATTTAGACAGAAATTATAAATTGTAACCCTGGTCTCAGTGAAATGAACATAGAACTTTTATAATTGCTCACCCACTTCTAAGGGGGAAATTAAAAATTGTTTCCATTACAATTGGAACACAGGCCACAGAATTAATTGATCTGGGCTCATGAGGACTCTCAGAGATCAGGGAATCTGTAGGAATCGGACCTGGGCCCTCTACATACATGTTATGGCTAAATAGCAGAGGCTGTCCCTAATAGTTTTGCCTCCTTGTGAAGCCCTCTTCTGCCTACTAGGTTGCCTTGTCCAGCCTTGATGATATATGCCTGGCCTTACTGTACCTTGTTTTACAGTGAATATCCCTGGGGGTCTACTCTTTTCTAAGGGAAGGTGGAGAAGGTTGGATCTTGAAGAGAAGGGAGGTGGTAGGGAGAGACAGTACAGAGGGGAAGGAGGAAAAAAGACAGAGAAAACTAAAAAAAGAATATTTTCTGTTTATAGAAATAGAAAAAATAAAATTGGACTTGAAAGTTACTATAAAATTGTGTGTTCAAAAGAGGTGAGGGGGGTCCTGCTGCTAATCAGGGTATCTGGCAGACTAGGCTAGTCATTGAAGAAAAGGGGGTGGCCATATGGGTGGCAGGTTAGGCAGGAGATGTACACCCAGAGCTGGGCTAGGAAGCCAGGCAGTTGGTGTGAGAGAGGTGGTGGAAAGTAGCGCCTCTCTACTGGAGCATGCACCCGGAACAGGCCTAGTCTTCCAGGTTGAGGCAGCCATGCAGGAGCTGGTACTCAGAAGAAAAGACAAAGCCTGGCACAGGCCCGGTGGAGGCCATGGGGCAGCTTAATAGAGAAGCAATAGTAACTAGGATGCCATTGTCAACAACAGGTCAGGGAAGAGCCCCAGCTGCCACTGGTAGCCCCAGCTGCTAGCCAGGTGGTAGCCAGGCAAGAGCCTGGGGCCTGAGCGAACCTAGGCAGTCAATCAAAGGGTGGCCGTGGATCTTTCATGGAAGGAAGAGTGCTTCTCCTCAAAATAAGCAGGCTCAGACATTCATTATGGGGGCAGATCAAGGGTATTTACTCTGAATCAGTATTCTGTACCTTTGGGTAATGGGAAGGGGTTTGAGAACACAAGGTATTTGATTCAATGGGTATTGTCTAATCAGCAGAGAGAAAATGAAATGCCTTATTAATTCACGGGCAGGGAAGGTGAGGAAAGCTCTAGGGAGGCTAGAGGCCTAGACTGAATGTCATTGGCTGAAAGCCAAGGCACCAACAGAGCTCATTAGCATGGGAAAGTCAGAGACGGGTTAGGCACATGACATATCTCCTGGGATCTAGGATCCCCAAATCAGAGGAAAGAGGGGGCTCAGCTGAACAAGGGGAGTCCATGGTTTTAGAGCCAGGTTCAGGGGCTTCTTAGCAGTGCCAGACTTCCATCCTCTTCAACAGAAATTCCTACATAAAATGGTATGCTTTTTAAAATAAATACTGTCATTAATTATTTGAGTATTTCATTTACTCTCAATTACCTTCTGAAGATTTCAAAAAGGGAATAATTTCAAAATATCTTAAATAAACTGTTGTTATTACCTTCATTTTTTAGTGTAGTTTAAGCATCCAATAAACATAATGAATTAAAAACAAATCCAGCCAGAGCAAAGATAAATAAATCTCTATGTAGGTACTCTACATGAGAAAGGCAACCAAGCTATTCATTCAAAACATGGAATTTTCTTTTTAAGCATCTTTCTCCTTAATTATTCTCCATTGTGATAAAATGTGACAAGAGCAAACTAGGAAAAATACAGGTTTATTAACATAGCAACACAGTCAAGGGTATTTATCTTTTTGATTGGAAGGGTTGCATTTTTCTGTTGCTCCTCTACTCTATACTCATTTTAATTTTATTTACTTGAAATGTATCTCCCATAGCAAATCTAGTTAATTGCAGTTCTAAAAGATGCTTCTTTCAAAATTATTTTTGCATAGAAACAATTATAGACTTTAATAGTAATCAGGTTAATTTTGATAGTGGCAAAATGTGCAAAGGACTTCTTTTCTTGTATTTATGCTGGTAGTGTTTTGAAACAAAAGAAATATTAAGTAAAACAGGCAATGAAATTTTTATATGATTTAAGAACACAATATGTTCTCTGCAGAATTTCTATAGTTTATAGCAAATTCCCTATCAATTGTGAAATATTCAAGCAGAGGTATGCTATGTTCTATCATTTCTATACTGTTTTCAAATACAACATATATTAACTCAGACAATGTACTTGACTTTACATAAATACCTCATGACCCACCTACTGAGTTCCTTGCCTCTATTTCCCTACCAAAATAGAAATACATAATTAACCATCTTTTCTCAGATGTTAGTGAAGGTGGAGCTCAGAATATCCAAGTGTTTAATTAACTTAAAAAGGAAATGAGTAATGTGCTCAGGTACTATTTTGTTGTATTTTAATCATAATTATTAAAATAAAACTCATTTCTATGCTCTCCATTTTTTATGCAACAGAGCTTCTACACATTTATAAAGAATAATTTCAGGGCTGGAGAGATGGCTCAGCGGTTAACAGCACTTCCTAGTGCTCTTCCAAAGGTCCTGAGTTCAATTCCCAGCAACCACATGGTGGCTCACAACCATCCACAATGTGATCTGGTGCCCTCTTCTGGAATGCAGGTGTACATGCAGATAGAGCACACATATGCATAAAATAAATAAAATAAATCTTTAAAAAAAAAAAAGAATAATTTCAAATTTATGCAATTGAAGGAAATACATAATCCTGCTTGTGGCACAAAGAAGAGTATCAAAGAAAACTATCTCTCAAAAATCATTATTCTACTGTATTAACCCAGCAGCTCTCTTGATACAGGTAAAATTGTATGTCATCACTATGTATGCTTTATTCATCAAATAAAAATTCATATTGTAAAAATGCCTTCCAAGTACCCATAGTGTTTGAGAATTCTCAAATATATGTTTCATTGTATCTTACAAAATGGTCAACTTTCAGTGAAATCAGAGCTATAATTTATAGATGTGCAGAAAAAAATGAAAAGTATATGATACATTAATTTGACGTGTTGTGATTAAGCTCAGGTTTTTGCACGTCGATAAGCATCAGCCCTAGCCCTGAGCAACACTTGAGGACTGACATTTACTATTACTTCTAAGGCTGAAAGAAAATCATATTTAAAAGGAAAAGAATTTTGGCACAGGGCCCACATTTTTTTTCTCCCAAATGAAAATAAGGTTGTATAAGAAAGCATTCAACAGGAGTGTGGTATGTGAATAGCAATCTGCCAGCTATGCATAGACCTAGCTGATACAAGAAGATATTCACTACAACAAAAATTTCTTGCTTCAATTCATTTACGTCATAGCTGGTCAGACAGGAGATCTTAAGCAGCAACTGACATTTGACTAGTGAACTTTGACAACACAAAAATGGTGTCCTTCAGTATAGATTTGGCATATGGAATATGCTGGTGTCAACCTGTGACTAAGATTTGTAATAATCAAGAAACACATCTGTGAACTAAATTTCGAATAGACACGAAGACACATTTCTGGTATGCTCTGTTGCAAAGTTTATTGCTGCTCTCAGCGAAAATCTCTATATCTGTTTCCACTCAGTATGCCAGCAGAGATAATTTTCATGTTTTCAGTAATTCATAAATATTTTGTACTATGTAATGGATTCTTATTATAAAATAAGGCAAAAGGGAGTATGTCAATTAATAATGAGGCAAAGAAATAAAATACTTCTTCAGTGGGATTTCATGAGTAGGTTGCTTAATTTTAATGTCTGCACAGACTCACTTTCTGATTCTGGCTGAAAAATAAAGGTAATCTACTACAGATATTTTATCCAGTTGCTTTTTTCTGCACTGTAAGTATGTTGTGTTTTTAAATGTGAAATAGAAAGCAGGTACCAACATGGGAACAGAACAATGTGTTCCATTAAAATAGCTTAGAATTTTGAAGAAAATATCAGCAAACAAATAAATTGGTCTTTTGGTTTAAATGTATATAGTGTGGTAAAGTACTGCTGTTATGAGTAAAGGGCTGGGAAAAGGTTTTCCAAGCAAATGGACCCAGGAAGCAAGCTGGAGTAGCCACTCTAATATCAAACAAAACAGGCTTCCAACTGAAGTTAATGAAAAAAGACAGAGAAGGGCATTATATACTCATTAAAGGGAATATTCATCAAGAGGACATCGCAATATTGAACATATATGCCCCAAATACAAAGGCACCTACATTTGTAAAAGAAACGCTTCTAAAACTTAAATCGCACGTTGATCACAACACATTAGTAGTGCGAGATTTCAACACCCCACTCACAACAATGGACAGATCATCAAAACCAAAGCCAAACAGAGAAATATTGAGTCTAACAGAGATCGTGGACCAAATGAACCTAACAGATATCTACAGAACATTTCACCCAAACACAAAGGAATACACCTTCTTCTCAGCACCTTACGGAACCTTCTCCAAAATCGACCACATAGTTGGACACAAAGATAGCCTCAACAGATACAAGAAAATGGAAATAATCCCTTGGAACTTATCAGACCACCATAGAATAAAGCTGGTCTTCAACAGTAAAATAATCAACAGAAAGCCTACACTCACATGGAAATTGAACAACTCCTTACTGGACTAATGTGTCAGGGAAGAAATAAAGAAGGAAATCAAAGACTTCTTAAAATTCAACGACAGTGAAGGCACAACATACTCAAACCTATAGGATACAACGAAAGCTGTGCTACAAGGAAAGTTCATAGCACTAAGTGCCTTCAAAATGAAAATTGTGACAGCTCATATTACTGAATTATCAGCTAAACTGGGTGAATTGAAAAAATAAAAGAAGCAAGCACTCCCAAGAGGAGCAGACAGCAGGAAATCATCAAACATAGGGCTGAAATCAACAACTTAGAAACAAAAAGAACTGTACAAAGAATCAACGAAACCAAGAGTTGATTCTTTGAGAAAGTCAACAAAATAGACAGACCCCTAGCCAAATTAACTAAAAGGCAAAAGGAAAGAACCCAAATCAACAAAATCAGAAATTAAAAGGGAGAAATAACAACAGACATTGAGGAGATCCAGAGAATATTTGGGTCCTACTTTAAAAATCTATATTCCACCAAATTTGAAAACCTAAGCGAAATGGACAATTTCCTCGATAGATTACATCTACCAAAACTAAATCAAGATCAGATTAACAGATTAAACAGCCCAATAACCCCTAAGGAAATAGAAACAGTCATTAAAAATCTCCCAACCAAAAAAGCCCAGGGCCAGATGACTCTAGCACGGAATTCTACCGGACCTTCAAAGAGGATCTAACACCAATACTCTTCAAACTCTTCCACCAAATAGAATCAGAAAGAACACTGCCAAACTCATTCTATGAGGCCACAGTCACCCTGATTCCTAAACCACACAAAGACCCAACAAAGAAAGAGAACTTCAGACCAATCTCCCTCATGAACATAGATGCAAAAATACTTAATAAAATACTAGCAAACCGAATTCAAGAACACATCAAAAGTATCATACATCATGATCAAGTAGACTTCATCCCAGGAATGCAGGGATGATTCAATATATGAAAGTCTATCAACGTAATTCACCATATAAATGAGATGAAAGAAAAAACCACATGATAGTCTCGCTAGATGCAGAAAAAGCATTTGACAAAATCCAACACCCCTTCATGCTAAAAGTTCTGGAGAGAACGGGCATACAAGGACCATACCTAGAAATAATAAAGGCAATATACAGCA
>CAJQZJ010000929.1:1435415-1455781 GCA_907164525.1 Lophiomys imhausi
GGAGACCAGCGCCATCTTTAAGGCGCGGCACGTCGCAGCTCTCTACATTATAGCATTCCAAGATTAGCTTTTTCTAACAATTTTTCCCCTGTGCAATATTCCAATCAGATAATAAAGTTGCTGTTTCTCATCTAAAATTTTGTGTGTGTGTGTGTGTGTGTGTGTGTGTGTGTGTGGGTGTGTGTGTGTGTAACTTGTAAGAAGTATTGGCTACATGGATGTCATGTTTTTCCTTTTAAAATTTATTCCCAGAAGTTAAAACAATTTTATCTATAGTTATACATTAGAAAATTAAATTAAATTGTGTTATAAATATAATAGTTCATTGTTATTGTAGTCAGCATTAATGTCAACCTGCCACAAATTAGAGTCAACTGAGTAGGTAGCCTCAACTGAAAATTTTTCCTGTTACTTTGATTGATATGAGAAGACCTATTTCAAGTAGGAAGAATCCAATACCAGTTTAAAATTAAAAAGGGGCATGATAGAAGGGAGATTATTTTGTTTTAAGTGGTTTTTGCAAGAAGCCATTAGATACCCATGAAGAAAGCAACACTACCGCAACTCTACAAATAAAAGAAGGAGCAAATCTGGAATGGTGCATAGGAAGTTGTGGATACTAAGGAAAGATAAACAGCAAATATGCAAAAGGTGCAATGTGGTAGGTTTTGAGGAATGTCTGGAAAATACAGAGCAGGAAAGGGACATGCTTAGACCAGATAATTAAAAGCAAAGTTTACCCAAGACAATAAATGAGATTACAAATATAAAAAGCTGTAAAATTATGCAGAACTATGAAGACAATGTTAATAAAATAAAATGGAATAATTTTCCAAATGTGGCGAGCAATACTCATAGTACTAGCCCCTGAGGAGACAAACCAGGATGATTGTGAGAATTCAGAAGTTCAAGACCAACCTGGGAAACACATTGCGACTCTGAGGAAACTGAATGGAGGAATTTAAAAGGAAATGTGTGGAAATGTATCCTGGCATGATCATCCATTATTGGCAAAGCTGACTATATGTAAGTAAAGATCTAAAATAAAGAAAAATATTTGAGTCTGTCTGACTCACCTAGCAAAAAAAAAAAAAAAAAAAAAAATAACCAAGATAGTAATGACAGATGTCTTAGGAAGCATTCAAGTAATAGATATAAATGATGTATTTGAAGATAGTCTTGATGCAATTAATTCACAAAATTAATGTAAATGTCAAAATGATAGACATGAATAAATCAATAATTTAAATGAGAAAATGTACTGTTTACTATTTCAAAACCATTACTGAAATAATATTATCATCACCATTCTCCAGTGAAGAAAATGAAGCTGAAAGAAATTATGTGAGAGATTCAAGGCAAACCATTTGGGAAAGAGTTGTTATTTAAAAACACATCTTCAAACTAGATATTTTCTTTCTTAAATGAAGCTTCTATGATTAAAGAAAATAAGCATAAGAAGGTTATGCAAGTGTCAGTCTGAAACACAGCTTGAATTGTAGCTCATCACATATTTCTACTTTAACCACAGACTGATAAAAAATGGAACTGAGAAATATGGAGTTAGTGATCTCTTTTGTTTTGGATGTAAAAGGCTCTTATAGAAGACAAATGAAGTCTGAAGCTCTAAGAAATATAAATTAAATCACCATCTTCACAAGATACATTATCCTGACCAAAGACTAGATCACCATAAGAACTTTACACTTCTCAGGTCCTTAGTCAGTTAGTCACATTGATTCAACAACAGGAAAGTCACACTTCTTACTTTGGTCCATAGACTCTATATTTGAATGAAAAACAACATCTTAATGACTATTGATCATAGTCATAAAGAGGAGACTCTCCTTAGGGTTAGCATCATTCAATTTATTGATATGACGAGAATAGCAAGAATGCAATCCCATTGTTTGTGAAATAGGTCACTGGAGGTTTACAGTTTGCTTTTCTTCATTCAATTCATTTAAGATGCAGATTCCCAATGGTTTGTAAGGGAGCCCTATATGTAGATCAGAAGAAAAATCATAGAGGAAAAAGTAGCCTAAATATACACCATTAATGTCTTTGCTTTGATGAACGTGTGACTTTAAACATTCAATAGATTGAATATAGGGAAAGGAGAGATAAAAATTCACATAAGAAGTTTATTTGACAACATTTCTTCTTTCATTTGGAGTATGGCATGCATTAACAAACTATTGCATGACCACATTTGTGAAAAAGGTATCTTTTTGTTGAATACTTTATACTTTAATAAATTCAAGACAGACCCAAAAATGATTAAAATTCTAGAATTAATTGCAGTGTGTCATTAAAGAAATGTAGATAAAACAATAAAGGAATTCAGGAGCGGGTCTCTTTCCAACTATGTGGAAGACAGGCGGCGATACTCAAAGATAATGAGTTGCTATCCAGTGGCTGAAAATGAATTAAGTAATTAAGTAAAGTATAAAGTAAGATCTTGGCTGTGCAAATCCTTCTTAAATGACTCACCCGAGATGCTGGGGGGTAAAAATAACAGTAAAGCCCACTATATATTTCCTGACTAAAAGGAAGTCCAAATGAATGTCCCTAAAGTGAGTTCAGACAACATGATATAGCTTTTATATTATGATCCAATAATTTCACTAGCTTGTCATTTATTCCTGTGTCTTCTAATGGAATATTATATAGTGTTTGATTTGAATAGGATTCTATACATGGGATAAAAGTTTATTCATTAACAATAGCTAATGCTTGATTCCTCTAAAAATGTACAAGCTATCTTTTTAAAATCATGTCTTCCTTGAAAATATTAAATAAAAGTTGTATGATGGAATACATTTTTTAGGAATTTTAGAGTTATTTTGCCATGATGTGCGTGTGCTCATTTGTACTTGCTTGTGCTTAGTGTTTCAGAAATAAATGCCAAAAACAGCCCTATCTAAACGGTCTTCTCTATTCAGATTTCATCAAATTTACAGAATACACCACAGAAAATAACTTCTTCCTATTATCCTAGGTCACTTGAAACATTCTTAGCTGTGAGTTTTGAAGGAGTAATAACTTTACTATTTTTAGAAGTTTTGTGTAAATTTTCTTAGGAACAACATGATCCAGAATTTCTATCCTATCAGAAAGGAATGACTCTATAGATCTGATTCTAGCTTTCTTAGCATGTTGCATGCTGTGATAACAAAGTACCCTAGACTGAGGAACTTATTTAAAAATAGCATGTATTTCCTCCTGGTTTTAGAGGCTGGAAATTCCAAGAGCAAAGTGTTGGTAGGTTGAGTTGTCTGATGAGGGCAGATTTGCTTTGACACTGCATCCTTAAGAGAAGCAATTCTCAACCTGTGGGTTGTGAACCCTTTGAGGGTCAACTGGCCTTTTCACAGGGGTCACATATCAGATATCCTGCATATCAGATATTTACCATTCAAAAAAGTATCAAAATTATAGTTGTGAAGTAACAATGAAAAAATTTTATGTTTGGAGTTCACAACAACATAGGAACTCTATTAATGTGTTGCAGCATTAGGAAGGCTAAGAACCACAAGCATCTAATGCTGCCTGAACTCCAGAATCCAAGAGTGGACTTAATCCCACCATGAGAATACATGAGGCAGAGCTGCAGTAGGCAAACCTCCTCTTAAATGTCTTACCTCTTAATATGATCACATTGGCAGCACTGGGATTTCAGGAGAGACATTCAGCCCACAGCACTAGATAATAATATTTATATTTTTAGCTTTTACCCTTAAGTTTAAAAACATAAGTGCACAATATTGAAGATTTTCCTTCATATACAGATGTAAACATTTCTTTGTCCTCCCATGCACCAATTTTGTTTTTAATGATAAAATTCCCTTCTCTATATCCCTTTCATTTCTCTAAACTATATCTACTCAATAGTGCTTCCCAAAATGGACAAAATATGAATGGAAAACATATTTAAATATTATATATTAAGAATTAATCAAATGCATAAAACCTTTTACATACACACATACATGCACATACACACAAACTGAACAGAACAAATATTAAAAAATTACATCATAGTCTCACAGTGATACGGTAAGGCATCAGATTTGAATTGCCTTGTGTAGCCTAGAATTGATATTTTACTTCTCCCTCAAAGTCTTCATCAGAATATAATGCTTATGCCTAAAATATATGATTGAAATAGTACAAGAAAACCTACAGATATCTATTTCATTTTAGCCTAATAAACATATTATGAAGTTGCCGTCTAAAACATACAGAAACCTCAGGTTCAAGTTAAACTTTGATATTTTAAAACATTTTTTGAGGCACGATCTTGCTGTACTGCCCAGGCTAACTTCTAACCCACATACAATCCCAGGAAGGCTTAACATTACTTAATTCCCTATCTAAGTGGAGAAATTACAGGTGTATGTCACCATACTCAGCTATATATACAAAGATATGAAAACTTCTCTGGTCATAATATCATTTTCATATACCTACCAAACTTTCTATTCCAAGGGTTCAACTTTTTTCTGTAAATATTAGATGTTAAACAAATAATTGATTTGGCCCCTTTTTTTATTTCTTCAATTCATTCAATTCTTTAATTCATGCATTATATAACGCTTAAACTGTTCTTAATTCATATAACTATTAAATAGGCCAAAGCCATATGTGGCCTATGATCAGCATTTTGCAGCCCATTCCTCTTCAATAATACAATGTATAAACATATAATTTAATTACATACTTATTATTATTTACTTTTATTTTTCTTTTTGGTTGTTGACACTGGGTCTCCAGTTCTCCAAGAACTTACTTTGTAGATTATGCTGAGCTAGAACTCAGAGATCCATCTGCCTCTGCCTCCCAAGTGTTGCAATTAAAAGCTTGTGCCATCACCGTATAGTTTTATATACATTCTTTCAAAATCTTCCCATATTGTCATCAAATATCTCTGTGCACAGAATTTCTTTTAAGAAACACATTTCTTGACTTTTTGAGTCTATGAAACTAAAACTTATCCTTTAACACTCAAATTTCTTCACTCCTACAAAAACATCTATAATTAGTGTTTTGGCTAGGTTTTTGTTAGCTTGACACAAACTAGAAGTCATCTGAGAAGAGGAAACCTCATTTGTGAAAATTATTTTGGCCTGTAGGTCAGTCTGTGGAGCATTCCTTGATTAATAATTGTTGTGAGAGGGTCCAGCCCACTATGAAAGAAGCCATTCCTGAGCAAAGACTCCTGGGTTGTATAAGTAACTATAAAAAAATAAAATAAAACCTTACCTTCCTTAGTCATCTCTGGTGAGTGTTTATCACAGCAACAAGAATTCAAATTTGGTCAGTAAACTATATTATCTGACTCTATGAATTTTGAATATAACTCAAATAATACCTTGTAATTTTAAATTTGTATTTTTAGTTTCTTTATTGTGTTATGAGTTCTATGAAATCAGTATTGGCAAGTCTGTGTTTTGATTCTTCAACAGTCAAGACAATCTTTGGTACCATGGAAGTGTCAGCTGTAGTAATCTAAATTATAAGTGCATTTGTTTCACCTTGTCTTCTTGGATGACTCAAAGTTACAAAAAAAAGAAAAAAGAAAGAAAGAAAGCATAAGCACTAAAAGTTAAGAGATAGAAGTGTGCAAACAAAACTGTTGGAGAGCATTTACTACACCAATAAAAACCTGTCAATGCAAGTATTGTGGTGTTTGATGATGGGTCCTTTATTTTTTATTTTTATTTATTTATTTTTTGAGACAGACAAATGAAACACAACTGCTATGTTGTTGCATTTTTAAAATAGAGTGAAACAGCCCATGAGAAAGCACTTACTTTCGTACATGGATTTTAAAACAATCTCAGAGATTTACATTTTACATTCTGGTTGATGGATATGATGAATAGTTCCATTAATAATCTTACAGCTAATGATGTTATGTGTTATATACAGTAGCAATTAAGGAGGATAAAATGGTCAGACAGAATTGGATGCCTTGAGTAGTTTTCTGGTTTCGAGTGATTTTCTTACCTAGACAATTCTGGGTATTTGGACAATTGTCTGTTTTTGAGTTTAACATTTGAATAAAAGAACAAAACAAAATGTAACAAACAAAGAAAGAATCTCCAGTCTTCTTTGAACAGGAAAGAAATTAAAATTGCATAAGAACACACCATTCCCAAAGTAGTAAAACATGTACACTCTGTCTAGCAAATGAATCTAATAACTACTTCTATGGGGAGGCTTGAGGGGAAAAAATGTAGAGAAAACTTGCTGAATTTTTGCCTCAAAAATTATTGCTTCAATGATAAATGCCATTGGAAGGATTTTTTAGCAATATATGGGGACAGGAAAATAAGTGTCCACCTGTTGAGGGAAGGTCTAATATCATTGCTTCTGATAGGTTGAATTCAATGCTGAGATCTGGTTACCACCCCTCCTGAGGCATTCTCTTGATTGGTTAATAAAAGTTGCTTATGGCCAATTAGCTGGGCAGAAAGAGTATGGTAAGGTGGGACTTCCTGACATAAGACAGAAACCCTGAGCACACACAGAGATTACTTCTCTTTCCATTGGGGCACAGAAGGAGGTAGATGTCTTGAGATCTCTAGAAGGTAATCACAGGCACATGGTAGTTTAGGATTAGGTGATCTGGGTTAACTTAGAGTAGCTAATTGAGAGTCTTCCCAGCTAAGGGATAAGTGTTAAAACATTAAAAGGTCTTGGTGTATTTAATTATTGGGGAAAAGACTGTGGCGGCTTCTAGGCCCTCAATCCAAGCAGTCCGGGCAGTCAGATTTCCAGACTTCTGGACTCCCCTCGAACCCAGGTATAGCTCCTGTCAAGCTGCTGGTAATACTACTGGCCTAATATAACAACTTATATTAATAAACAGAGTTTAGGTTACAGGTGGTGTAGGTCACCCTTGGTCCCAGGGCTCTTACCCCAGGATAAATTAGGAAACCGGTTAAAGCACACAGGCCAGGCCGCCCGTTCCTCTACCAAGCAGCCAGCTACTCCGCTGACCTAATCTTACAGTTTATACTTACTAATAACTACAATAATTAATTAAATTGCATTTTCATCCACCAGTTGATGTAGCTTCAAGGAACAATTCCAGATTAAGATTACAGTGCCTTCCCTAGAGCCTTTTCTCCCAAGTTTTCTATCAGAGGTGTCTTGCAACCTTTTCTGTCTATGGAATTCAGATGAATGTTTTAAAATGAGATCCTTGGGACATTACATCTGTGAGGCTTCCCTGATCAGAACCAGACTACCTTTCCATTCTAACTTGTCCTAAATGGCAGGAGCCATAGAAATGGCCTATCAAGAAGAGAATGAGGACATTTAATTCCCATTATTTAACTCTGATTAATTATTTTTTCCCTTAATGCCCATTTCTATTTCGAGCTTCAAAAGACTTGCTGTTTATCTTTCTTTTTAAAGATAAGTAATGCTAAGTAGCCAAGACTAACCTTAACCTTGATGATCCTCCTGACTCTGATTGCTTTATTCTGAGATTAAGACATATTTTCGCTTTATAATATGGATAATTCATGCCCTTTTCCCACAAAAATTCATACACTTGTATGTAACCCCTGCCTCCAATAGATAGAGGAATAGACAGATAGATAATACACACACAAACACACACACACACACACACACACAAAAAAAATAAGATAGATAGATGACATACATACATATAGAGACAGATGATAGATAGATAGATAGATAGATAGATAGATAGATAGAAGATAGATCGATAGAAGATAGATAGATGACATACATGAATATAGAGATAGATGATAGATAGATAGATAGAAGATAGATAGATAGATAGATAGATAGATAGATAGATAGATAGATGAAAGATAGATATTATATAGATAGATTGTAATAAGCATAAAACCTGGTTTTAGGAACTCTGTGCCAAAGCTAGGATATTCTTCTACCCCTCTTTAAATTTTATTGTTCTATATCCACTGATAGATATTTGTTATGCTACTTTTATCTTGTTTAGCTCTATCCTCAATCCAAAATTATCATAATCACTGTATCAGCAAATCCTTTAACTTTATGATTATTTAATTTGTTTTGACTCCATAGTATGTATTTTTACTAACATGTACTATATTTGTTCACTTCTAGAAATTCTATTTTCATCTTTTGTATATTTTCTTCCTTTTATTTACATGTTTAATTTCTAAGAATATCAAACACACTTGCAATATCTGTTCACCTGCTATGACCTAATAATTCCATCAGAATACCCATTTCTGTATCTGTTTCTACTGATTGTATTGAACCCAGGAAGTGATTCTTCCCTGTTCCATATATCTATATTATTTACTTGTGTGTAACATCTTATAAATTTAGTACTGCTCAATAGTGCATTTCTTTGAGCATTGCTCAGCTTCCTTTGCATCACAAATTTCTAAGAACCAGATTGAGTCCTTTCCAGGCTTGTTTTCAGACTTCAGTAAAGCCTTGTGTGGCTTGCCCCGTACATAGGTCCTGCCTATAGGATTCTAGATTTATGGATGCTCTACAAATACAAGGGTTTGTTTCATGAGGTGCTCATAGTGTGGATATTAGCAACAGCTTTGCTAGTCTTATAATCTTCTGAGAGCTGCTTCATATCACACTCCCAGGAGACTCTGCTGCAGAGCCCTGGAATACTCCTCTTCTGGAACTTATTTCTTTTTGGTACTCAGCTCCACAAATCTGTCTCCATCCATCCTAATTTTGCCTTCTCCACTTAATGAGCCTTCAAGACTTGTGGCCTTCATTTCTCCAATGCTGAACACAAACTGCTTCTAAGAAGGAAGTTGGAACATTTATTTGTCACTCCTTCATAGAACAGTCTGAGATGACTTGTTATCAATGTACAGGAAGAGTCATTCCTGCAAATAGGTAGGTCAGTAGATAATTATTTCTCACCATGATGTAAAGCATAAATTCTGACCATAGTCTTTTATACAAAACAGTACTGTGAAATATTTGTGGTCTTACATTGCTTAGTCATAAGAAGATGATCCACTGACTGTATGGATTACTGATGTGCCTTTGGTCTATGCACTATGATCCTCTATGTTTTGGCTTAAACTTCTTGTGGGAGATTACTCTAAGAATATCTGAAAAGAAAATTAGAAATGGAAACAGGGAGAGATAGGGGAGACATATGAGGAAAAAAAACAGAACAACTTTCAGGTAGACATTGGCATTTAACAATTTAAAAGAAATCATCATTTTTATCCACCTTTTTTCACCATTAGTGCTTTAGGAGAGAAAAAAAGATGAGCTTAAAAAAAAACAAGAACAGAAATAAGAAGGCTGATATGCTGGAAGTAAGAAAGAACATTTGGAGTCAGTTTTGTTTTGTTTGTCACTGAGTGTTAGAAAAAAATGGATGTTAGGTTTTGAGAGATTTGCACTTCTTAATAAGCAAAAGACTTTAGCCTGTCAAATGAATGGTACACAAAGCAAATCCAAGGCTCTACTTACCGTGCTACCTCTAGTACTTTATAATTTATGAGTTACTCTTTTCTCTGGATGACAGTTTTCTAACTTTTCAAGCCCCAATCACAACTCTATATCTTTTTCAAACCCTCGCCTCAAACATGACAGACAGAAGTAATGCATAGCAAATAAAAAAGACTGAGAAATTGCCCTAGAATATCACAAACTGCCATACTGAATTTACACAGTGCCATGTATTGAATATAATTCAGTTTTGAAATACATTCAAACAATAAGACAATGACCATATATATTTTAAAACAGCTACACAATCAAATGGATTTTTGTATAAAGTAATTTAATATGCTTTCAATATAACTCTTTATAAAAATTAATATAAATGTACAAATTCACATATTATGTAAAATTATTTAAAATATATAGCTGACTACACAAATCAGTATATTAATTTTTCAACTGGAAATATTGAATCGATTACTTCATCTAAATTTCAGGTGATTGGAGAACTTTTTATAAAAACTACTAAATTCACAAACAGTCCGCATATGAGCCAAACTGTTGTAAAGTACTGATTATTCAATATTTCCTCCTTAGTAAGATAAACATAAATAGGATAGAGAAAGAATGATATCAACATCCTGACAGAGAGACAATATAAAGTATTTTGGTGAAAGGCTTTATGTTAACAAAGCAAATTTGCTTTGCCAGCTACAAACTGAATTTCTAAAGAATTTCTTCAGAGTATCTTCCTACTGCTGTGCGGATTTTCAGGCAAGTCTGTAAACTTACACTGTTATTTAAGTCATGCTCCTTGAGGTAATCCCTTAAATCTATACTGGAAATAAGCAATTATGCGTTCTCCATTGTCTACTGATTACATTCAATTCAGTTCAATACAGATTTTAATTAGGCACTTACTGGTTACGTTATATATTCTAAAAAATACCATGCCTAAAGTTATTGACTTTAATTAAAATATAAACAAGACACAACTCTTCAGGAAAAAAATGTTTTGTATGCATTATGGTACTTGATCTGTCCAATATCCACATTTTTATTTGTTCCCAATACCAAATAAAATTGATGAGTATTTGATTCTTTGTAACATTTAATTTAAACAAGGCATGTACTTAAAACTCATCAAAGTAGATGTTTTCTGCTTAATCACATGTTGATGTGACCATGAACCCAAACACTAATAAAAGGATTACAGGAGAAATCATCAGGAAATTTAAAAAGCTAGCTCTTTCCAGAATTACTTATTTTTATTTATTATACCTTTGAGACAGGATCTCCTACAAACAAGGCTGGTCTTGAACTTGTAGTAATCCTCCTGTCTCAGCCTTCCTAGTACTGGAATTTTAAGGGTGTATCACCACACCTACCTTTGGTCTTACTGTTTTCACAAAGACAGTTTACATAAATGACATCATGAAGAACAACAATGGAAAAGAAAAAGCGTGTGTAATCTAGGAGTAATAAGAGGCAGATCCAACTGTAGATAGTACATTGAGTAGTAGCACAGATCCAAATTAAGATTTTTCTCTAAATTGACAAAATATTTCAAAAACAAATTTAGAAGCATATGTTTGAAGTTATAAAATGTTTACACATACCAACAAGATGTGTTAATGATTTGCACAAAAGAGATACACACTAGAGAGTATTGTTCATTTTCTTTCTATTATAAGCCTATAATTCAAACCTCCCTTTAACAGATATATTTCTTTATCAAAATGTAAACTTTTAAAAGTTAAATTCAGGGACTGGAGAGATGGTCCAATGATCAATATTACTGTCTATTCTTCCAGAGGACCTGGATTGATTCCTAGCACCAACATGGAAACTAACAATCCTCTGTAACTCAAACACCAGACAATTCAATGCCCTCTTCTGGCCTCCACATATACTACACACATGTTATAAACAGACAAAATTAAATATAGATAGGAATTTGTGTGCATGTGCATGTTTTAATTTAAGGATTTCTTGTGGCCTCTCCCAGTAACTCTAAGTCCTGATAGTCTGTTTCAAAATGTTTGTTTTATCTAATACCCAACAGTTTTGACATAAGAGTATCATGAGGTGGCAAACATGCTCTACTTCCTGTGGTAACCACTGTTACATACTCACCAAAAACCTGTAGCAGCTACACCATGTCCTTATAGTTCCAACAAATATTTCAAAAAATATCACAATGTATTCTCATTTCAATTTTGTTCTTTTAAATCTTCCTTAATTTCCATCACAGGCTGAGAATTTATCTCAATGGTAGAATGCATGTATAGAATATGAGCGGTCCTGGGTTTCATCTCCAGCATTGAGAAAAAAGAAAAAAATCATCCAAGTTTTCTCTCAAGTAAAATAATAGATGAAAGGTTTTATAACGAAGACAATATTTCCATATAAAACTGAACAGCCACAACATATGTCTGAGTTTTATGGCATGTGTCTAACAAAAACTCCAGTGGTTGAGCCAGAGTGATTTTTTTTTCTCAAATCCACTTTCTATAAGTCCTTAGTAATCTCAGGGTAGAAGGTACTGGTGGAGAAAAGTTGTCAAATTATTTTTAAATCTCAGTATTTAAGGAAAACTACATATCCATGCTAGTTTTTTTTTAACTCAAGCAGTTATTTATTACTGATAATCTTTACACCATCACTACTTTTAGAACAATCTGATACCCATTTCCATATTAGACCAGAAGCGACCAACCAACAAAATGACAAAGCAAAGCTGATTAGCCTTTGCTCATGTCACACTGCACATCAAAGGTAGTAAGAATTTTGAGATCAGAATTAATTAACATGAATCTCTGTTTTCTACAAATCAGTTTTTTATAATTTATTTATTTTATGTACATTTGTGTTTTGCCTACATGTATGTCTGTGTGAGGGTGTCAGATCTTGGAGTTACAGACAGTTATGAACTGCCATGTGGGTGCTGGGATTTGAACCTGGGTCCTTTGGAAGAGCAGCCAGTGCTCTCAACCGCTGAGCTATCTCTGTAGCCCAAATCAGTTTATTTTTAAAAGACTTTTTATCATATGTTTATATTCATCTTAGAGAAACTATTTCTTCCAAGTGCTTTGAATGCCCCTTCTTTTCTAAAGACAAATGAAAACTAATGACACGGGAAAAAGGCTTCTTGCTGCAGAGGACAAAATTCAGTACCACTGGCAAGACAAAGGGAGAGAACAATGTCTCTTAAAATCTTGAAATGTGTTTATAGATTTCTGTACATCTAAATCATTCTTATTTATTCTAAAATATAATAAAGAATGCTAACAACCATTTTACCTAGTGTTGTTTTGGCATATTATTTAGAACAGTATCAAATGAAAAACTAGCTTAGTAATTGAGTAATAAAGATATGACTCGGTAAAAGATATTGTAATGGCATTATGTCATGCAAAATATATGATGTATCATATTTTAGAATATGTTTGAATGGTAGATAATGCAGTATCATTTCAAAATTAGCTCACAGGCTTTGGATCTGGATTACAAACTCAATTACCACTATTTAACATGGTTATAATGGGCGTGTATGTTGTTTTGTTTTCTGTATCTCTGTCTATAAAATGAGAGAAGCAGTCTAGACTCCTTCCATTGTGTGTCAGAAACACAGTTAACAAATAAAACTATGACATTCCATTGGTAATTAGCTCTATTGCTTAAGATATCACTTTCTTATGTCAATAAACGTGGATAAATCATGTTGGTGTCCCATTACATATTTCACACCTACTGACTAGCATCAATAGTGCTGGATGTTACCTGACATGCTACCACAGGATAAAAGTCATCATCAATAACATCTAGTTGTAAACCCTGCTAGCTTCAATAGGGACCTGCCTCTCAGATAAACTGGTGCAATAGTAGCACAAATATTTTGGAATTAACCACCACTAGACAGAACTCTGAGCACACTCTATGATCTACAACAAACACCTGAATGGGCACAAAGTCTTATCCCTAATCAAGAAGCCTTTTGCAAATGATACCTGTTGGGAACCAGAAAATCAACTTTCTCCAATTGAGTTCCATTTAGTATATCAACTATAAACTAATGCAGCTTCCATGTGCAGAAGTAGTTGGCAAACAGAAAATGTATTCCATGCTTGTTGGTAGTGGTGGTGTTGCTTGTTTTGTGTGAGTGTTCTTTTTGTCTTGCTTTTCTTATTGTTTGTTTACTTTGTTTTGTTTTAAAAGAAGGAAAAACGTTTATATAAAATTAATTTTAAAAATTGAAAATGAAAGCACACAAATATAATGAATTTTTTTATGTACATGTACTTTGGGTGAACACAAATATATCCAGGGATTTGTACAGAAGAATTAACCACCAGTGGCATCATAAAAAATCTCAAACATTACTGAAGTTCATCCTGGTTAATAATAATATGATATATTTAAATATACGATAATATAAGTCAGAAAAACACCCTAATTACAAATGGTACATGAGTATAACTGAACTTCACAAACTAGAATCACAATGATTAAGAAGACAGGAACATAAAATATGTACATAAGTTATGGAAAGTGATATAAGTTATGGAAAATTCCTGATAGACTATATTACCATTAAAATAGCAAGACAATTGAAAAAAAAACATGATTACAAAATTTAGAATTGTAGCAATATTGTATTTAATTAACAGCAAGATGTGTGAAAAATCACTGACTTAATATTCTATAAATGTGGCTATGATGGTATTTGTTGGCTCTTATTTTCTATGTTATATTTGTTATATTACATCAAATATTCTATGATAATAAATGCATTTTAACCAACAAAAATAAATAGGAAAACTGGAAGTTTCACAATTAACAACCCATAGAGTGATAATTTAGGAGACTGAGTTGTGGGGTGTGTGGTGTGTGTGTTTGTATATTGACTGTGAAGCACTAATATATATGAGGAGACTTTAACTTATCTGCCAGACTTCATGTTTTTCTTTCTCCCAAGATACTTCTTCTATGTTTAAGAGAACACCCCTGATGTATGTATGTGTTTTTATCCTGAGTGGATTTACCCAGCTCCTTTGTTCAGTCAGCCAAGGGTGTGTGAGAGGAATAGGAAACAAGTTGTTCAAACAGATCCTTAATTAATCCCCTTGTCTTCACCTACTGCAGGAGGAACAGAGGAAGACCTCCCTCAGCTTTCTTAAGAAAGTTTCTTCCAGACAGTGGATCACTATCTACACTCCTCTGCCTTCATCCATTAAGAGATTTATGTATCTCTTATCATGTATTGTTTTATTGACTCTTCCTTTCTTTTAGGGTCTATGCCCCTTGCACTATACAACTTTATTTTAAAAGGACAGTATAGCCTGTATGTTGAAAAGATCAATAGAGGGACTGGCAGTAAACATGTATATTCACTCTGCAATCTTGACCTAGGCTCTGGAATTATTTTTTAGTGAAAAAGAAAAAAAAAACAAGCATATAGATAATCTTTCTCTCTCTCTCAGCTTTTCTATTTCTCTCTATCTCACACACACACAGAGAGAGAGGGAGAGAGAGAGACAAATAGATAGACAGAGGCAGAGTCAAATGTAGTTGAATTTCTTTTTACTCTTTGTTAAATTACTTTTGCTCTTCTTAGAAAGCTGGAGAACTGACCATGTACAATAACAATTTGCTCACAATTAGAGAAAAACAATGCAGGATAGAGAAAAGACTTCGAGGTCAAGAACATTCACTATTCTTCCAAAGGACCCAATTTTGTTTCCCAACCTCTACATCCTGAGGCTCAAAGGCACCTTTAAATTTAGCTCCAGGGAATACACTCACTTTCCTGGTTTCCGTGGTCACTGTACTCACATGCATAATCCAACACAGAGACAAACACTACCACCACCATCATCTCCACCACAACTACAATAATAAAATAATTAAAAGAGAGAGACTGTGAGAAGTTCATTCTAGTTTCTTAAATCAATCACTAAAATGGCATATTTCTTGGATTTCTTTGAGGAGTATCAATTTACACACAACATGTGATGAAAAGTTGATCATTCAAAACTGACAGAGAAGGAGAAAATGCCCAAACCAAGATTACCCAATACCTGAGATCCCTAAATGTGCAGAACAGGTTTCAGCTGATATATTAAGTAAGGATTAATTTCAAGGAAGAGTTATTTTTCAGAGGAATTGCTTTTCTTTTGAGCCTCAGGATACCTCATAGATAAACCACACATGAGAGGTGAATGAGTCTCAGGCCCTTAGAACCATCTAAAATCTGTTACTGTAATAATATCTATATAAGACATGGTTACCTTTACCTTCTAAATTAATTGGAAACTCTTCTTTAAGGTGCAAGAAATGCAGCCTTTTATTTTGTTGGGTGAGGTTTTTTTTTTTTTTTAGTTTTTTTTTGCAGTGTTTCATTCAAGAATACAATGTAATATGCTTATACCTACCCCAATCTCACCCCTCTCCAACCTTTGCCCTACAACATCAACGCACTGCCTCCCAACTTTACTTTTCTTTATGATAATCAACTAAGTTAAGTTAATGTTGCCTATAGTTCGGTGGTTGTAGGATGATTATCAGAGTGGGAATCTACTACTGGCAACCCCCAAAAATAAAGAATGGCTGTTATCTAATGCTAATAGTTCCTCAATAAGACATAGGGGCTGGTGATCATCTACCCATTATGCAGAAAATTGCAATGGCTTCATCTTATACAGATGTTGTGAAATAGCAATATCACATGTCCAGGGGACAGGATTTCACAGCTATCCTCTCTATCCTCTTATTCTCACATTCATCCTCAGAGATTTGGTGGAGGTAACAGTTGGGTAGTTCATATGCATGTTCCATTTAAGGCTGAGAATCAGCCTCATTCTCAGCATTTGACCAGTTACAAATCTTTCTATTGACTACTGCCCACTGCAAAAAGAGAGAGAGGACAACACAAAACTATGAATATACACATAAATATTCAAACAACAATTTGACAGCATAACTAGTCAGTAAAATGAAAATAGAAGCTGGTAGCCTATGTCCCTATGACATCCTTTTCTATGGACTTTTGCCTAGAATTATAATAGCAGACAAGAAATTTTCTCCTATAGAACAGACCTCCAATCTAATCAGAAAGGTTAGTGGCATCATAATAGTTATACCACTATTATAACAGTAGGCTCTCCTTGCTTGGCATGTCAGTATTGTAGTATGTAGGCTCCACTGATGGTTAAGAACAATATGTTTTTTTTACTCCTTTAGGTTGTATAGTTCTTCCAACACCACACAATCTGACCAGCAGGGAAATCTTCCTGATAATTTTGAGACTGGCGTTTTTATGTCCTGAAGCCAAAGTAGTAATATCTTCAGGAATGCAGTCTTATCATGTATTTATGGAATTTAAGCAAGGGAAATGTCAATAGGCTGCGTTGGTTTGGAGATCTCTGGTCCCTCTATGAACAATAATTTAAAGAAAGCTACCCCATTTATTGTAGTGCAAGTTTCACTTAGTTAATCATGTCTTTTAAGCACAACATTTTCTTACAAATTCATAAATCATTTTCCTCTGCAGCTAGGTAATATCACATTGTTTATTTGTACTATTTTTTAGGCATTCATTTCCTCATGGACATCTATGCTGATTCCTTTCTGAAGCTATTATGAATAGAACAATGAGATACACAAGTTTTCTTTGTAGTAGTATGAAAAGTCCATATGCTCTACACAGAGGAGTGGTAGAGTTGGATGATATAAAAGTTGTATTTCTAAGTTGTTTGAGAAAACTTCATACTGATTTCTAAAGTGGCTTTGCTAATCTACGCTCTCACCAACAGTGTATCAGAGTTCCTCTTTTGCCACATTTACTCACGAATTTGTTTCCATTTGCATTCTTGATGATGATCATTCTGACCCAGGTGAGATGGAATCCTAAAATAGTTTTAATTTCCATTTCCCTGATGGGTAAGGGTGCTGAGCATTTTGGAAAGTTTTTCTCGGCTATTTACATTTCTTCTTTTGAGAATTTTCTGTTCAGTTCAACAACCCATTTTTAAAATTATGTTGTTTCTTTCTTTGGTATTTAGTTTTCTGAGTTCATTGTGTATTCTAGACACTAATCCTCTATTAGATGAATGTCTGCAAAAGATTTTATTAAATCATAAGCACTGCCTATTTGTTTCCTTCCAATATTCCCTTGCTATACAGAATGCTTTCATGTTTCATGATATCCCACTTGTTCTTTGATGGACTTTACTGAGCTACATTTTGGAATAACATGGAATTTTATTCACAAAATCATTATCTGTGCATAGAGTGCATAGAAATTGAAGTATGCTCTTTTTTTTTCTCCATTTATCACTTTCAGGATATCAAGTCATCAGCTGAGGTTCTTGATACATTTGAACTTCGTGCAAAGTAAGAGAGATGGTTCCAGTCTCATTTTTCCTCATGTTGAAATCCGTTTTTCCCAGCATCATTTGGTGAAGATGTTAATTTTGCCCAATGTACATATTTTGGTAAAAAAAAAATAAGGTAACTGCAACTTTCAGAGTTATTATATCCAAACTTTAATTCTGTTCCGTTGATTTTTGAGTCTGTTTCTGTGCCAATGCCATGATGGTTTTAATACTGTGACTGGACTATAATTTGAAATTAGATATGATGGTTGCTTCTGCAGTACTCCTTATGTTTGTATTTTCTGGGCTCTCCTTGGTCTCTTGTGCCTCCATTTATATTTTTTGTTTGTATTTGTCTATGTCAGTGAAGATGACTGGGGATTTTGACTGAGATTGCAGTGAATATGTAGATAGCTTTTGATAAGATAGTCACTTTCCCAGTATTAATTCTTCCAATCCATGGGAGCATTGGAAGCCTTTCTGTCTTTTAATGTCTATGTCTTCTGATTCAGTATTTAATTATATTTCCAGTAATTTTAGTTTTTTGTGGTTATCATGCATAGGATTATTGCCTGGATTCCTTTTTCAATCTGTTGGTTGTTGGTATAGAAAGCGTATTGATTTTTGTATGTTTTTGTATCCAAAAGCTTTGATCTAATTATTTAACTGCTCTTTTGTCTTTTTGTGTAAGTTTTAAGATTTCTCATACATAGAATTTTGTCATCATCCAACAGGGATACTTTATTATTTTATTCTTGTGATATTGTTCTAGCTAAGACTTCACACAGTGTATTGAAATGTGTGGAGAGTGTAGACATCATTACCTTGTTCCAAATGGTAAGGGTAGGTCTTTCAGGTTGCTTCATTTAACATGATGTTTCACATATATTTGTTTCATGCAGCTTTTAGTATATTGAGGAGTGTTCTTCCAATCTTACCATCTCCATGACTTTTGTCATAAAGGGACACAGGATTTTGTCAAAAAGCTTTTTTCTGTATCTAATAAAGTGATCATGTGATCTACCACTTAGTTTAATTTTGTGATTGATAACATTTAATGATATGCATACATTGAACCATTACTTTTATGGAACCAATATGCTGATGATGAATGATTTTTTTTTAAATAAGAACTTGATTTCTGCTTGCCAGTGTCTGATTGTGAGGTTTTACATCCATGTTAATCAAGGATAATAACATATAATTATTTTTGTTTTGTCTTTACCTTGTTTTTGCTAGTAATGTAATATTTGATTTTTTGAAAAGTTGGGGCGGGCCAAGATGGCGACGACCTACACTGACGCATTTTGAACATGGGGAAAAAAGAGCCATAAAAAACACAGAGTTATTGGGCACTGTGCAAAAACACTCACAGCTCCCAAGGGACTGTTAAAAGTCCCAGGGCAAGGCTCTCCCCATATCTCACAGACACGGAAGCCACTAAACCCGGGATTCGGGAACTCCCATTTGGAGATCAATCCCAACTTACAGCAGGCAGAATCAGGGTTCACTTGGCCATAGATCGCTGGCCTATTGGGCTCCCCACACATCAGGTTGAACTTATACCCACCTAAAAAACTTTGCGAGATAGTGGAAGGCTTAGCAAGGAAAAAACAGGGGGCTCAGCGGGTGGTCCTCAGACGCTCATGAAGTGGAGGGCAGGAGGTTCCGAGAGAGCGCGGGAAGCTGGAAACACAAAGGCAGGCGGGAGAGGCCGAATCCCACACACTCACAGTAGCCCAGCTGGGTAGGGAGCACGGCTGGCAGGGCCAAATACCCGTGAACCCACGGCAGGCCATCTGGGGAGAAAGACAGGCGTGGGCGGGGCCAGGGATCCGTGCACCCACGGCTGAGCCGCTGGGACTAGAGGACCACTCAGGCAGCTGGAGGATCCGGGGCTTGGGGTACCCATGGGACCCGTGGCGGGACAGACAGGAAGGGAATCAGGCACAGAGTCCAGCCCTGTGGCGAGAAGCCTAGAGAGAAACCAGAAATCGGGACCATAGCTGTATCCTGGAAAATCCAGACATATTAGGTGTGGAGCCAGACCCTGTCAGCGTCCGTGACGACAAACAAAGCCCACAGAATCTGTGCCTGGGCAAACAGGCCCATACCATCAGAACCATTACAGGCTGATAACTCAGAGTGCAACATAGGGAAGTCTGAATTGGGAGCAGTGAAACAATCCTGGTCCATTACTCACAACCTGGGAATAGGCTGCACCAGATCACAGTGCCTCAGGCGATTAAAACGAAAGTGACCTTGAAATCCCCCTGTAAGCAAGACAGATAGCCAAGTAACTCGTCCCCTGCACCAAATCATCCACTGTGGTTCCAAGCACAGAAAACAGACAGATAAACGCATCCAATGGCCAAAGGTCAAAAAAAAAATAGAAATCAAGGAATTATGACTCCAACAAAGCAGAATCATCCTAGCTCATAAAATTCGGATGACCGCACACCAACAGAAACACATGAAAACATTGACAATTCTGCATTATGGAAAGTGATAGAGTCCCTGCAAGAAGAA
>CAJQZJ010000953.1:1143-34653 GCA_907164525.1 Lophiomys imhausi
AATAAATAAATAAATAAATAAATAAATAAATAAATAAATAAAAGCAAATAATTAAAGAAAAAAAAAAGAAATACCAAGTTCAGCTCCTGAGGCCAGGGGGAAAATTTTGAAATGAATTCTGCTTCCCTGTCATAGCCTAGCTTGCGTAGGTTATAAATTTAGCATTTTGATATGCTCTCCTAAGTCCTCATCAAGATGTGGAATGATAGATTATCAAATTATTCACTCCATGCTTCATTGTCTTGTTCATGTAATGAAGGATATATATCCAAAGGAGGCTCCAGTAAGGGATCTGAAGGACAGTCACCAACACCAGCATATTTGTAGGTAGCTGGGTTTTTTTATTGTTTGTTTGTTTGCTTGTTTTTAATTAAAATTTTTTTGTTTATTTCACATTCCAATCCAAATCCCCCTCCTTCCTCACCTCCCAGTGTCACCCTCCCACCCTCTATCCCCATACCCCTCCACCCAGTATAAACCTACTCTGGCATATCAAATCCCATCAGTGCTAAGTACCTCCTCTCTCATCATGGCAAGATAAGGCAGCTATGCTAGAAAAATGACCACCTCAGGGAGGCAACATCGCCAAAGTCCAGGATAGACCCAGTTCCAATTTTTAGGGGATCCATTGAGGACCAAGCAGCCTGTCACCTTCATATATGTAATGGGCCTAGGATCAGCCCTTGCAAGCTCTTTGCTTAGTGATTCAGTCTCTTTTAGCCCCCTTGTGTGCACATCAATTGGCTCTGTGGGTTTTCTTGTGGTATCCCTGAAACTTCCAGCTTGCTCAAACCTTCCCCTAAAGTTTCTTCAAGACTCTCTGATTTTTGCCTAATTATCTGCCAGATAAGATTTCTTGGATGGCAGTAATGTTGGGTTCTTATCTAGATCCCTCTCTCCCTCCACTTCTGACATCTATTTTATTTCTCCTACTTAGAGGGATTTCAGCATCATCCTTAAGCCCACACTGATACTTAGTTGGGTTTTTTGGCTCTGTGAGTTGTAGCATGATGATCTTGTACATATTGGCTAATATTCATTTTGCTTATGAGTGAATAAATACCCTGTGTGTCTTTTTGGGTCTCTGTTAGCTCACTCAGGATGATCATTTCTGTTTCCATCAATTTGCCTGCAAATTTCATGTATCCTTGTTTCTGATAGCAGAGTAGGATTCCATTGTGTACATGTACCATAATTTTTTATACATTCCTCAGTTGAGAGACATCTGAGCTGTTTCAAGATTTTAACTATTAAGAATAAAGCAACTATGAACATAGTTGAGGAAATCCTTGTGATTTGTTGATGCATATTTCGGGTATATGCCCAGGAGCAGTATAGGTGGGTCTTGAGGTAGAACTATTCCCAATTTTCTTAGAAGGGGTCAGTCTGATTTCCAGAGTGGTTGTACAAGTTTGCACTCCCACCAGCAATAGAGGAATGCTCCACTTCTTCCACATCCTCGACAGCATGTGCATTCACTTGAGTTTTCAAACTTAGCCAATCTCAGGAGTGTAAGATGGAATCTCAGAGCCATTTAGATTTACATTTCCCTTACGACTAAGGATGTTAAGCATTTCTTTAAATGCTTTTCTGTCATTAGAGTTTACTCTGTAATGAATTCTTGGTTTAGCTCTGTATTCCATTTTTTATTGGATTATTTGGTTTCTTGGTGTTTAATTTATTGAATTATTTATATATTTTGGATATTAGCCTTCTGTAAGATGTGGGGTTGGTGAATATCCTTTTGCAATCCATAGGCTGCGATTTTATTCTATTGAGATTGTCCTTGGTTTTACAGATGCTTTTCGGTTTCATGAGGTCCCATTTATTAATTGTCGATCTTAGTGCTTGAGCCATTGGTGTTCTGTTCAGGAAATAGTCTCCTGTGCCAATGAATTCAAGGCTTTTCCCCACTTTCTCTTCTACTAGACTTAGTGTGTCCAGTTGTATGTTGAGGTCTTTGAAAAACTTAGACTTGACATTTGTGCAGGGTTATAAATATGGATCTATTTAAATTCTTCTATATATAAACATCCAGTTAGACCAGCACCATGTGTTGAAGAAACTATCTTTTTTCCATTGTATGATTTTGGCATCTTTGTCAAAAATCATGTCCATATGTGGTTGGGTTTATTTTGGGGTATTCGATTTGATTTTATTGGTCAGCATGTCTGTTTTTATGCCATTACAGTGTGGTTTTTATTACTGTTTCTTTGCAGTAAATCTTGAAGTCAGGGATGGTGATACCTCTAGAAGTTCTTTTATTGTACAGGATAGTTTTCACTATCTTGGATTTTTTTTCCATATAAAGTTGAGAAATGTTCTTTCTAGGTCTGTAATGAATTTTGTCAGGATTTTGATGGGAATTTCATTGAATCTGTAAAGTGCTTTTGGTAAGAAGTCCATTATTACAATGTTAATCCTACCAATCCATGAGCATGGGAGATCTTTCCATCTTTTGATATCTTCCACAATTTATTTTTTCAGAGACTTGTTCTTGTCAAACAGGTCTTTTACTTGTTTTGTTAGAGTTACACCAAGGTATTTTATACTGTTTGTTGCTATTGTGAAGGGAATTGTTTCTCTAATTTCTTTCTCCATCCATTTATCATTTGTATAAAAGACCTTGATTTTTTTTTAGTTAATTTTGTATCCAGCCACGTTACTGAAGGTATTTATCAGCTGTAGGAGTTCTCTAGTAGAGTTTTGGGGATCAATTATGTATGCTATCCTATCACCTGCTAATATGGATAATTTGACTTCTTCCTTTCCAATTTCTACCCCCTTGAGCTTCTTTAGTTGTCTTGTTGCATTTGCTAGAACTTCAAGTACTATACTGAAGAGATATGGGGAGAGTGGACAACCTTGTCTTGTCCCTGATTTCAGTGGAATTGCTTTAGGTTTCTCTCCATTTGATTTGATGCTGGCTATCAGCTTGCTGTATATTGCCTTTATTATGTTTAAGTATGGGACTTGTATACCTGATCTCTACAATATTTTTATCATGAATGGGTGTTGGATTTTGTCAAAGACTTTTTCAGCATCTAATGAGATGACCATGTGTTTTTTCTTTAAGTTTGTTTATATTATATGTTTATATTGTTGGATTTTCATATGTTGAACCATCCCTGCATCCCTGGAATAAAGCCTACTTGAACATGGATGATGATATTTTTGATGTATTCTTGGATTTGGTTTGCCAGTATTTTATTGAATATTTTTACATCAAGATTCATGAGGGAGATTGGTCTGAAATGTTCTGAAACTGAAATTTAATTATCAATTGTATTTATTGATAAGTATAAACTGTAAGATTAAGCTGTTGGAGCAGCTGGCAGCTTGGTAGAGCAACAGGTGTCCTGGCAGGATATCAGCCAACAGGCCTGGCCCATCTTAACTGGTGGCCTGATTTATCCTGGGGAAAGAGCCCCAGACCAAAGGTAGCCTACACCACCTGTAACCTAAACTCTGTTAACTAATATAAGTTATTATATTAGGCTGGTAGAATTACCAGTGGCTTGACAAGAGATTTGCCGGAGCTCAGCAGGAGGCTGATGACCCTGGAGTGCTTGGACTGACAGCCTATAAGCAGTTGCAGTCCTTTACCCAATGATTAAATACACCAAGGCCTTTTAATGTTTCAATGCATAACCCTTAGCTGGGCAGACTCTCAATTAGCTACTCTAAATTAACCCGAACCACCTAATCCCAAACCACCATTTGCCTGTGATTACCTTCCAGCATTCTCAAACATGTCTATCTTCTTTGGTGTCTCCTGGTGGAATGAACTAATCCTCTGTGTAAAGCACAGGGTTCCTGTTCTAATCTCATGAAGTCCCGTCTTCCTATATTCTTTCTGCCCAGCTAATTGGCTATCAGCAACTTTTATTAACCAATAAAGAGAATGCCTCAGAAGGGGTGGTAACCAGATCTCAGCATTGAAATCAGACTATCAGAAGCAATTTTATTAGCCCCAACATCTCCCCCTTTAACTCTAACAAAAGGCTTCTTTTCTTAATAAAAGTAAATATAACAATAAACACAATACAGTAACAATAACAATAAAACAATTTTGAAACCTAAAAGGTGTGACATACATTCTCAATGTGCAGTCTATATGTATTTTACTAGTCAACTAGGAAATATATTCTATTACATATCTCTCTTGATGAGTTTAAGGATCTACACCTAATTAAACTTCCATCCTAACTTACATAATTAACTAAATCATCTTAACCTTAAAACATCCTTTTAATTCCTAGACAACTTAAAACTTATTATGAGGCTATAACTATGTAGTCTTCAGTCACATCAGAAACCTGAGAAGGATAAATATATCTGAATAGATAGGAAGTGCAGAGCAAGAAACTTCCAAAACTATGAAATGACAGACAACTGACTGCCTAGACAGTCCCCAGTTTCCATAATATTGGAACATCATCTTCAGTCTTTTGGTCAAGAATATCTCACAGACTAGCTTTGGAACAGGAAATAAGTTTTGCCCATTCTGTCTTTGCAGAATCAGGCCATTGATTTACCTGCATTGAAGCTTTGCTCCATCTTTGGACTGTATATAGTCTGTTGAGAGAGCAGGGGTATTTCTGCTCAGTAAGAATTATCTCCTGATGGATATTTTTTGAGGCTCATCATCTCCTTCCAAATCCAATAGGAACTATCAGGAGCTAACAGTCTCATGTCAAAAAATTTTTATAATAATAAAAATATCTTTAAATGCCATATTCTACAGAACTCTTGAGGTTTTGGAAGACCATCTATTTATCCCCATTGAGTAAGTAAATGTTGCTTGTCTTTAACAACTTGATATCTGATTAACCTAGAAAATATCTGAGATTAACTAATTTAATTAGCCTAATAAAATCACATGTTTGAATGACTATCAACTTGCATTTCTTAATTATCCTAAACAGTTTGTGATAGTTCCTGTCAAAAGGACTAGAACTTCACATTGCAATTTTAAGAAATACATAGGTACAATACATAATTAAAATAAAGCCTTAATTTTGTATCAATATACAAAGATCTATAGGAATAGATTCAATAATCTACCCTTTTGGAGAATGCAAGATGGCGGCCGAAGGCAAGGACACAATTTGAGCATAGGGAAAATAACTACAACATCGCAGAAATATAAACAAGCTGAGCAACAACTGAAGAAGCATGAAACCACAGGGTGTTACCCAGCGAACCCAGGGACTAGTGGGGTTCCCAGGGTAGGACCCCTGGGACACAGGCTCCAGGAGCAAAGCAGAGGCCAGCGCTACGGGCACAGGCTTGGGGACCAAAGTGGAGGCCAGCGGTGTAGGGCAGAGGTCAAAGGCCCAGGGCAGAGACCAGTACAGAGCCGGTGCAGAACACAAGACTTCACAGACCCTGCTGCTGAAGTAGCCAAAAGCCATGCAAATACTCAAGAAATAGCTCCAAACGTCAGACAGGGGTACTCAAGAGCCTCCAGAGCCCTGAGCTTCCATGCTGGCATTCCATACAGGAGAACATCAAGTTCATCAAGATTTACCTCCCACAGAGTGGCTGGCTGGCAGGCACAAGCATATCTGGGCTTACCCAGAAAGATGTTGGACATAAAGATCCCTCTACTGGATATACAATCACTTGGAAGAACATTGTGTCCAGACAGGGCAGAGGGCGGCTCTTCCTACACCAGTAGAGTCTCCCACAGGTCTGATCACTGCTCGATCTTGGGAGGCAGCCCCAACTGCAAGATAGAGGTACCTCCCTGATACCTGAGCACCCAATATTCACACAGTCACTCGCTGCCTTACCCAAAAGTGTACCACCAATGTCTCTGAAATGGTCCAGAAGACATCAGAAATAATGAGCTTAGGGCAACCAGATGTTTAAATGTCAGAAAAAGAAGAAAACTGACAAAAATCAGGGAAATATGATTCCAACAAAATTCAGCGAGGTTAAGGCAGCAAGCCCTGAACATCCAGCCATAGCTGAAACACATGAAAATGATGACAAATCTATATCTAGGAAAATGATGGAGTCCTTACAAGAAGAAATTAAATCACTGAAAGAATAAAAAAAATCCTCTATTTTACAAATTAAAGCAATGGAGAATACCACTAGAGAACTCCAAGCCAATGCAGGCCAACATGAACAGAAAGAGACAGGGCAAATGAACGATTTAAAAGATTTGAAAGATTTACTGACAAAGACAAGGAAATTGGAACAGGAAATGTATATAACTCCAAAAGGATAAAAAATGTAGACATAAACCATAAAACACTGGAACTGAAGGAAGAAAACATGTTCAGTATCCTACATGGTATAGTTGTAAGAAAGGACTTTCTCAATTGGAATTCATTTGCTAAAGAATTACAGCCAGCAGTTATTTAGTGATACCTAGCTAATGACATTAAAAAGCTTAAAAATTAATTAACCAGGTGAAGAAGAGGATGACAGTACAACAGGCAATCTTTACATCTGTACTTGTGACAGAGGATTATGATACAGAATATATGAAGATTATGAAGAACAACCACAACAAAACAAACCCAAAGGCAATCCCCTCAAAACAAGCAAACAAAAAAAGATCAAGTGTAGTATCTGTTCTTATCGGTTTATTTATTTTTTAAAATTTATTTATTTATGCTTCAGGTTACATCTCCATCATAGTGGCCTCATTCCAACCTTCCCAGTCCCACCCTCCCACCCTCTACCCCCTAATCCTTCCATCCCACTCCTATGGAGTGGAATGTCCCTACATAACATTTGCCCTGCCCCAGTTCAGCAGTCATATGAGGGCAAAGAGCCTCCTCATACACTTCAGGCCTACAAGGCAGTACCACCAGGGAAAGTGTCTCGATGACAGGAAGAGAAAACAAACAAACAAACAAAAACAAAAACAAAAAAAGTCGATGTCCATGGTCCCTTTGGTGCATTGGTTGTAGTATAGATATCCTGTACAATATAGCTAAAAACTGACTATAAGTGAATAGATGCCATGTGCACCTTTCTGAGTCTGGGTTAGCTCACTCAGGATGAGCTTTTCTACTTCGATCCATTTGGCTGCAAATTGCATAATTTCCTTGTTTCTGATAGCTGAGTAGTATTACGTTGTGTGGATGTACCACAGTTTTTTAACCCATTCTTCAGTTGAGGAACATCTGGGCTGTTTCCAGTTTCTAGCTATTACAAATAAGGCTGCTATGAACATACATGAGAAAATTTCCTTGTGATTCGGTGAGGAGTCATTTAGATGTATACCTAGAAGTGGTATGGCTTGGTCCTGAGGCAGAACTATTCCACGTTTTCTAAGATATCGCCAGAATGACCTCCATAGTGGTTGCACAAGCCTGCACTCCCACCTGCAATGGAGGAGGCTTCCCCTTCCTCCACACCCTCACCAGCATGTGCTGTCATTTGAGCTTTTGATCTTAGCCATTTTGACAGGTTTGAGATGGAATCTTACAGTTGTCTTGAGTTGCATTTCTCTGATGATTAAGGATGCTGAGCATTTCTTCAAGTGTCTCTTGGCCTTTAGGAATTCCTCCTTTGTGAATTCTCTGTTTAGCTCTTTTCCCAATTTTTAAATTGGATTATTTGATTTCATGGCAATTAATTTCTTGAGTTCTTTGTAAATTTTCCAATGCACTAATTTTAAACTCTTGAAGAAAAGTCAGCATTAGATAGTGCTCATGTATTAAATTGTTGAGAAAGAAATGAACTATAGAGATTTGGATCAGACTATAAGTAGCATTTGTGTATCAAGTGGATCTTAAACTTATTTTCCCTACTAAACTGTCTCCCACAGATACCATAGCACAAGAGGATAAATCCCTGAAACGGATCTATTTACACCATAAGGGCCATAAAATACTAATTGCTTTCCTTAATCTTCTTGCTAAAGTAGTAAATCAAGATGTGGCACCTGACTAAATCCATCTTGTAAAAAGATTCCATTTCATATTAAGTTTGACTCAGAGCTGACCTCCAGTTCCAGAACAAAAACTAAATGTACCTGACCTTGCATTCTAGGGTGTTCCATCATCATCTCCAGACAGCTCACTCTGAGAAAGCACCCAAAAACTCTAAACAAACTTTCTGATGGTCAAGCTGACCGCAGCTGGTTAGTCAGTAACAATGAGCCAATAAGAAATGGACATGAGTAGTTACCCAAATGTCATTCAATCATATGATAGAAATCCTGTTTCTTTGTCTAAGCCCTATAAAAACCTTGTACTTTTGAAGTTTGGGGCTCTCAACTCACACTGCTATATCAGTGAGTATTTAGAGTCCAAGCTTTGAGCTTGAATAAACAATCCTCATGTATTTACATTGGAGTTGACTCCTAGGTGGTCTTTGGGGTCTCTAGAACCTGACAGAACAAGAGGAAGACCTGTCAGGAATTATATGGGTTTGATCCTTGTTGAATTTTATTACTCTTAACTAAGAATCAGTTTTTAAGAAAATTATAGAGCTTATGGATTTTCATTTCATAGTATTTCAGATTACTATGGAAAGATAGGAAATCACTACCCAGCTGTAAGGTATTGGATTTTATCATGCAAAATGTATTTGTTATAACAAAGACTTTTCCAGCCAATTCCACAGGCAGATGCTTATCTTATTGATAGTTCATCTAATTGTATCAGAGGGATTCATGGGCCAGATACTCATCAGTTTATTAACACTTCTTTTTATTCAGTCAAACATGTGGAACTGGTTATTTACTCATGTGTTACAGTTGGTTCATAAACATTCAAATGTTACAGAATCTGATTATGTTGCAGAATTATTTCCAGCAATAGACTCATATCTTTGCATACTCTAGCCTCTTGATACCGTAACTTGTCCTATTTTTATTTCTTCAGAAGAAAATTGGGAAGGGGTATGTATCTCTCACTGCAGATATATCTACTGGAATTCCTTTCTGGTTTCTCTGGTCTAGGGCCATCAAAGATAATGGCACAGAGCAAGGAGATAGTGGAAGTCACCAGAATGTGAATCTCCAATTGAGGGGCAAAGGGAGATATCAACTGTACCATCATAAGTAAAGTCTACCTGCCTGTACCAAGGTAAGGCCTTATGCACCAAGAAATAAGTTACTACTAATGTCTCTGTATTTATGACTGGATCTTAGAAGTATAATAGAATCATTCATTCATCTAGAGATGGGACAGCATTCCTTTTTTTCCTTGGGTTTTAAATCACTTCCTATTTGTGTAATGCCATTCTGCATCTCCTGAGAAGCTGGGGCCTTGTTGGGTACAAAAGCCAGAAGCACATTTCTCCATCAGAAGGTCCAAGCACCGTAGGTTTCCTGGTAGAAAAAGATGAAATGCAGGATAAGATCCTTGTCACAGGATAACCTGGAGAGGCAGGAGAAGAGCTTATCTCCACCACCAAGTGTTACAGATCCCAGATAAACATGCAAGACTCTCTGTGGCATGCAGCATAAGTCACAGCTCTTTTAGCTAAGCTCCTGGCACTAGGCTTGGTTGCAGCAGGAATAATGGGGCTTCTAAACTGAGCCAAGCTTCAGCGGCAGTCTGACCTGATTTGATTGAGGGAGGCCATTGTGAGGCATGGGGTGCAGTGTCAGCAGCTCCAGAAATAGCTCCTTGCCCAGGGTATGACCTTCAGAGATAGTCTGGTGGATGGCAGCAGTGATGGAGATAGGAGCTTGCACCCCGAGCTCTTTAAAGTGAGCTCTGGCTGCTGCTGGTGACCAACACCTTGCTAGGCAGGCAAATCCAGTGACGAATTCTGAGAGGAAAAGTTCCTTCTTTTCCAAATGTTACAACCTGAAATAAACAGCGAGTCTGTGACAATCTCTGTTGAAGTAGATGGTGGAATTGTTTATTTCATGAGCAGGGACACTATAAACCTTGGGCAGTTGGAGGGATACTGGGTGTGAATGTATTTGATTGGCTGTGGCTAGGAGTGCCAGGGATGCTTCATTTACCTGCAGCAGCACCAGGGTCCTATTATAAGAAGAGGAATATAGTAACTAATTATCCTATAGGCAACATTGGGTTTGGGGAGGTGGGGGGTTGTTGGAGAAGAATGTTAGCAGGGAACTGTGTCAAAGGTTATTCTCCAAGTATGGTCAGGGTAATGGTCTAAGGTTATTGACTGAGCGCTAAGGTACTAAGATATCTCATTAGCATTGGGAGGCATTCCAGGAATCCCAGGTGCTCATTGAATGGGTTTCTTATTGGGAGAAATGATTGGACCTGTAATTTCCCTGAGGACAATGTGACATTCCTCAGATAAGGAGTGTTAGGTTTCCTCAGATCAGATAGAGAGGAAGGAACTCCATTGTAAAAGGGAGTCTGCCATTTAGCTCTGAGCTCAAGGACTTTTCAATAATATCAGACTTCTACCTAAACAACAGGGTATCCTGATAGTATACAGTAACATTTGTATTTCTATTAATGTCAAATATGGGTTACATTTCATAAGATACAAGAACTGCTAATCATATGGGTCACTTTTTGAGATATTATCTAGATTTTTTTTGATCAATATAATCATGTAACTGATAGTACTGGACATAGTTTGGATCTCTGTTCTTGGTGGAAGAATATTATACACAGTGCATTCACTGTTCTAGTATTATAATGTGCTTGCTTATAGGGTACTCATGGGCCAAATGACAATTAGATTATCTACAACAACTCAAATCAAAATGACTCTGGATATCCTGCAATTAAATATATTTAAATGGGGGCTGATAGTAGAACACAGTGCAAGAATGAAGTTGTATGAGATTGCTAAAACCTTGTGAGAAAACTCTTAAATAAATAACACAAGAGTCTTCAAATCTCTGTTCCTCCATAACATGGGCTGTTACGTGAATGTGATTCTGTGCCCCTCCCAGGTGTAGTGGATAGCAGTGGGTTCACTCACTTTAGATTATACATTACAACTGGCTATTATTTGTTTTTATGCTTCAAAAAAAACATTATTTTGCTTCATGAATCTTGTCCTTGAGATTGTATACTTTACTCAGGTGACTCTTCTTAATTCTCTGAGTATAAATGATCTGACACTCTGAATAAAGTTGGCTATTGTATGAGACTTTAGTCTGCCTCATATTTAGGCCTGCTCTCCCAGTTTCAGGCCACCAACTAGAGAGGCAATAGGTTACCTAGCTCAGTTTGTTTATCTGAAAACTTTATGATTTCGTGTTTTAATTGCTCAATAAATTCTACAGTATAAATGTACCACATTTTCTTTACCCAGTCATGCATTTAAAGACATGTAGGCTTTTTCCAATTTCTGGCTATTATGAATAGAGAAACAAGTGGATATGATTGAGCAAGTATATCTATAGAATGATGAAACATCTTTCAGGTTTATGTTCAAGAGTGGTACAAGTGGATTTTGAGGTAGAACTATTCCCAACTTCCTGCATTACAGTCACACTGATTTCCATACTGGCTGTGCAAGTTTGTGCTTCTACTAGCAATAGATGAATGTTCCCCTTTTTCAATCCTCACCACATGAGCTCTCATTTGTTTTATTGATCTTGGCCATTCTGACTAGTATTGACTAGTTTACGGTGATACCTCAAAAGATTTCTGATTTTCATTTCATAATGATTAAGTATGTTGACTATTTCTTTAAGTCTTTCTCTGCAATTTGAATTTCCCCTTTGGAGAATTACCTATTTATATATGTACTCAATTTTTCAGTTGGCTTATTTGTCCTGATTTTTGAGTTCTTTATATATTTTGTATATTAGCTTTCTTTTTTAAAAATTTATTTATTTATTGCTTCAGGTTACATCTCCATCATAGTGTTCTCTTTCCACCCTTCCCAGTCCCACCCTCCCACCCTCTACCCCTTAACCCTTCCATCCCACTCCTCTGGAGTGGAGTGTCCCTACATAACATTCCCCTGCCCCAGTTCAGAAGTCATATGAGGGCCAAGAGCCTCCTCATAAACTGGAGGCCTACAAAGCAGTACCACCAGGGAAAAGTGTCTCGATGACAGGGAGAGGAAACAAACAAACAAACAAACAAACAGTCTACGTCCATGTTCCCTTTGGTGCGTTGGTTGTTGTATAGATATCCTATACTAAATAGCTATAATCCGATTATAAGTGAATAGATGCCATGTGCATCCTTCTGAGTCTGGGTTAGCTCACTCAGGATGAGCTTTTCTAGTTCCATCCATTTGGCTGCAAATTGCATAATTTCCTTGTTTCTCATAGCTGAGTAGTATTCCATTGTGTACATGTACTATAGTTTTTTAACCCATTCTTCAGTTGAGGGACATCTGGGCTGTTTCCAGTTTCTAGCTATTACAAATAAGGCTGCTATGAACATAGGTGAGGCAACTTCCTTGTGATTCGGTGAGGAGTCATTTGGATGTATACCCAGAAGTGGTATAGGGTCCCAAGGCAGAGCTATTCCAAGTTTTCTAAGATATCTCCAGACTGACCTCCATAGTGGTTGCACAAGCCTGCACTACCACCAGCAATGGAGGAGGGTTCCTCTTTCTCCACACCCTCACCAGCATGTGCTGTCATTTGAGCTTTTGATCTTAGCCGTTCTGACAGGTGTGAGATGGAATTTTAGAGTTGTCTTGAGTTGCATTTCTCTGATGATTAAGGATGCTGTGCATTTCTTCAAGTGTTTCTTGGCCTTTAGGAATTCCTCCTTTGTGAATTATCTGTTTAGCTCTTTTCCCCATTTTTAAAATTAGATTATTTGGTTTCTTGGCATTTAATTTCTTGAGTTCTTTGTAAATTTTGGATATTAGCCCTTTCTCAGATTGGCTTTCTATTGGATGTGTAGTTGGTAAAATCCTGCTGCTTTGTCCAAATGATGGTGTCCTTTGTCATACTGTGCTGGATATATAGGTAGATACTTTTTACATTTTTAAAAGTAAATAAATTTTTTAAGTATTTTAATTTCTCTGTTTATTTAGATTCAATATTTTGATCAGTATAGTATTCTGGATTGTCATCTGTGCTCTCTTAGAACATGTAGAACATCTTGTCAAGACCTTCTGTATTTTACAGTCTTCATTCAAAAGTAAGGTGCTATTCTAATAGGTCTGTCTTTATATGTTGTTTAGTCTTTTCACTTTTTAAATATTCTTTCTTTGTCCTATTTTTTTGTCATGGAAATTTGTTCTTGTCCAGCCTATTTGGTGTTCTGAATGATTCTTTGATAGGCACCTCCTTCATTAGGCTAGGAACTTTTTTCTATGATTTTGTTCAAAATATTTCTATATTTTTGACTTGTGCTTCTTCTTCTTCTTCCTCTATTCCTATTAATTGTGGAGTTGGTCTTTTCACAGTGTCCTGGACATCTTGGGTGTTTGTGTCTCTCTTAACATTTCCATTGACTAAGGTATCTGTTAGGTTCCAAACATCAAATTCCCCAAATAGGCAGTTTTAAGGCTAGGATAGTCTTGACTCATCTCAGGCTGTACTCAGGATTACTGTTGGACAGATCAGAGCCAAGTTTCAACATTTTTCATAAACCTGTGGAAAGGGATTTTATCTGCCAAGAAGGGACACTTTCCTTATCCCTGCTTACCTAAGACAAAGCATGTGAGTCCTTACTAATATGTAGCTGTTGCTCATATCCAAGTCCACGTTACCCTCCTGGCTCTAACCATTTATCCCCCATTATCCTATATTCCAGAATTACCAGTTTACTGTCTACCCTCCTGGCCAGGTGGTTTCCTTCATAACCACCTAGGCTCCTCATCTCCTGACCTCTTCTCTCTGCTCTAGAGAGATAACTATGGCCATTGATAGTTTTCTCTCTGTTCCATTTCATTTATTGATTTATTCATGTCCTCTATAAGGATGTCTAACTTATTAATAAAAGTTATTTTGAAGTTCTTGTCTGTGCTTCATCTATATTGCATTTCTCATGGTTTATTGTAGTAGACTTTCTGGGTTATAGTGGAGACATATTGTCTAGGTTGTTATTGTGATTTTTTACTTGCGTCTAGGCATCTGGCTTTGGAATTATTAAAATTCTTCATGATGATGTCTATGCCTTGTGTGGTACATTTTCCCTTCCCTGTCTCTGTTGCTGTCCCTGGTAGTTAAGAAAGTGTGGTGACTATAATTTGCCTGGTAAGGAATGTTTCTGTGAACCTGCCTAATGTGGCAACAAGGTGTCCCAGGTAGAAAGTATTTTTAGGTATTGGGAACTCATACTTAGTTAAGGAGATGGGCTAGAGGGAGTGACACACTGAACAGGTCTACTGGAGTTAGGAATGCAAGGGGTACCACCAGAATCTGTATAGACCCATGGGAGTGGGGACAGAGAGGATGGAGAGAAAACAGAACATATCTTTCTACAGAGATGGAGATAAGACTGGGGATCAGAACTGGAGAAGATGATGTAGAGTGAATATCAACTAACTGGTTTCCAGGCAGCTGGCTGTATCCCGAGAGTAGCTGCAGGAGTTGGGGGCTGAGACAAAGGAATGGGATGATCTGATCCAGTAAGGTGGTGATAGAAAATTTGTGTGTTTCTCCTGGAGATGGGGGCAGAGAGGAAGGAGAGGACATAACAGAGTTTCTGCTACAGATCAGGGGATAAGACTGAGGGATTGGAGTTGGAGGTGATGAGGGAGAATGAAGAGGCCCACCTGGTTTCCTGTCTGGAAATAAATAGCAGGTTTCTAGGTAATGTCTGAGGGAGTTGGTAGCTGAGACAAACAGATGAAGTGGTGAGGAATGTTGTAAGAGAAGATATTCTTAAATCCATTTTTCAATCAATAATATCTTCAAATTATTATAGGTTTATCAGGACATAACCAACTTGTAAGTAGAGGAATATCTATCATACATGTTGATGGAATTTTACAATATTTGGTCTTTGCAAATTGGTGACTTTCACTAGCCCCCCCATACTTAATATTTTATTGGAATTTATAGCTTCATGGCTCTTTTCTTTTTTAAAACACCAAATAATATTCTATTGTATTGATGTACCACTGTGTGTGAGTTTTCATATACCTACAAAAAGGTATTTTGGGGACATTCACAGTTTGGTGCTTAGGAGTAATCATGCTGTAAAACTCATGTGAAACATTTCACTGAACATACCTTCAAATCAAATGATGAAATTGTTATATCATACTGTTTACTCCTATTAGAAATTGTTAAGTATTTTTTTCTAAGTTGTCTGGGTTATTTCATATTGCCATCAGAATAAATGACTTTCTGCTATTCTTTCTCTTGTTCCATTATTTATCATTTTAATTTTCAATTTTTATGTCCTATGTTGTTAAATATCTTTTCACATGCTTAATTTCAATTTAATATTAAGTTTATTTACATATATGTTCAGAGATTTTTCTTGTTTAACAATCTGATTTTTTATTAATTTATTTTTTCAAATTACATCTCTATCATAAATCCCCTCCCTCCTCCCTTCTAGTCCCATCTTCCCACACTCTTCCCCATCTCTGTCCTCTCCTTATCCATGGATGAGGGGGAGCCCTCACAAATCAATTCCCCTCAGTTCATTAGTAACATGAGGGCTAAGACCTTCCTCTTGTACTGGGGCCTGATAAGGCAGCCAAGCTAGGGTAAGGTGTTCGACTAACAAGCAACAGGTTCCATGACTCACTGCTGGGTGGAGTTTTTGTAGATTAGTTATGCTAGTTTCCTGTCTGTTTGAGTCTAAGGGTTGTAGGATGGTGTCCTGTGCTTTGTGATTAATATCCACTTATAAGTGAGTACATACCATGTGTATCTTTCTGGGTCTGGGTGAGCTCACTTAGGATGAGCTTTTCTATTTCCATCCATTTGGCTGCAAATTACATACTTTTTGTTTCTGATAATTAAATACTATTCCATTATGTAAATGTACCACAGAGTTTTATTTTTGAATCCACTGTTTGATTGAAGGACATCTGGGTTGTTTCCACTTTCTGGCTATTATGAATAAAGCTGCTATGAACATAACTGAGGCAATGTCCCTGTGGTTTGGTGGAGGATTTTTTGCTATATGCCCAGGAATTGTATGGCAAGGTCTTAAGGTAGAACTATTCCTGATATTCTAAGATATTGCCAGATTGATTTTCAAAATGGTTCTACAAGTTTGCATGCCCATCCACAATGGAGGAGTGTTCTCCTTTCTCCCCATCCTATCCAGCACGTGCTGTCATTTGAGTTTTTTATCTTAGCCATTCTGATGGGTGTGAGATGGAATCTCAGAGTCATTTTGAGTTGTATTTCCTGATGACTAAGGATGTTGAACATTTCTTCAAGTGCCTGTTGTCTATTAGAGATTCCTCTTTTGTGAATTCTCATTTTAGCTCTGTACCCCATTTTTGATTGGATTATTTGGTTTGTTGTTTATATATTTGAGTTTGTTGAGTTCTTTATATATTTTGGATATTAGCCTTCTATCAGATGTGGGGTTGGTGAAGATCTTTTCCCAAATTGTAAGCTACTGTTTCATTCTAATGACAGTGTCCTTTGCCTTAGAGAAGCTTTTCGGTTTCATGAGGTCCCATTTATTGATTGTTGGTCTTAGAGCCTGAGCTGTTGGTGTTCTGCTCAGGAAGTTGTCACCTGTGCCAAAACAGCCATGCTTTTCCCCAATTTCTCCTTCATTAGATTTAGCATGTCAGGTATTATGTTGAAGACTTTGATCCACATGGACTTAAGTTTTGTGCAGGATGATAAATGTGCGTCTATTTCCAACCTTCTACATGTTGACATCCAGTTAGACCAACACTATTTGTTGAAGACATTGCCCTTATTCCATTATATGGTTTTGGCTTCTTTGTCAAAAATTAAGTGACCTTAGCTGTGTGGGTTTTTTTCTGAGTCTTTGATTTGCTTCCATTGATCAACAGGTTTGTTTCTAAGTCAGTACCATGCTGTTTTTATTACTATTGCTCTGTAGTACAGCTTGAAATATGGAATGGAGATACCTCCAGATGTTCTTTTATTGTACAGGATTTTTTTAGCTATTCTAGGTGTTTTTTTTTTTCATATGAAGTTGAGAGTTGTTCTTTCAAGCACTGCAAAGAATTGTGTTGGTATTTTGATAGTTGTTGCGTTTTATCTGCATATTGATTTTTGGTAGGATGGCCATTTTTATTATGTTGATCTTACCTATCCATGAGCATGGGAGATCTTTCCATCTTCAAATATATTCCTCAGTTTCATTCTTCAGGGAATTGAAGTTCTTGTCATACATGGTTTTCACTTACTTGGTTAGAGTTACCTTCAAGTATTTTATATTATTTGTGGCTATTGTGAAGGGTGTTGGCTCCCTAATTTCTTCCACAGCCCATTTATCTTTTGTGTAAAGAAGGGCTATGGATTTTTTTGAATTAATTTTGTATCCATCCACCCTGTTCAAGGTGTTTATCAGCTGACAGAGTTCTCTGGTAGAATTTTTGTGGTCACTTATGTATACTACCATATCATCTACAAATAGGGATACTTTGACTTCTTCCTTTCCAACTTATATCGCCTTGGTCTCCTTTATTTTTCTTACTGATCTAGCTAGAAATTCAAGTACTATGATGAAGAGATATGGAGAGAGTGGCAGCTTTGCCTAGTCCTTGATTTTAGTGAAAATGTTTTAAATTTCTCTCTATTTAATTTGATGTTGGCTACTGATATGCTGTATATTGCTTTTATTATGTTTAGGTATGGTCCTTGTATGCCTGATCTTTTCAAGACTTTTTTTTCACGAAGGGGTGATGAATTTTGTCTAATGCTTATTAACCATCTAATGAGATGATCATTTTTTCTTTCAACTTGCTTATATGGTGGATTACATTGATGGATTTCCACAACTTGCACCATCCCTGCATCCCTGGGCTGAAGTTTAATTGTTCATGGTGTATGATGCTTTAGATGCATTCTTGGATTCAGGTTGCAATTATTTTATGTAGTATCTTTGCATAATTGTTATCACCATCTTGTAACCCTCCCACAAATTGATTTTTTAAAATATTATTGCACTTTAAGTATTTTGTGAATTGTGTACAATTTGAAAATTTACCTTCTATAAAGTGTATGCTTTGAAAATACATTCTTCAACATTGTGACTTCTCTACTCGCTTTCTTAGTTGTTCATTTCCCATGGACGAATGAAAGCCTAATTGAACCTAAATTCTTCAATATTTTTAAGAATTGTTGTAGATCTAAATTTTAAAATGATTTTTTAATATTATGTGCGTGTGTCGGTGTCCTTTTTGGGGATATGTGTACATTAATACAGATTCTTATACAGGACAGACAGGACAGAAGAAGGCATCTCATCCCACAGACCAGGAATCATATGCACTTGTGAGTAATTTGATATGGGTATTGGGATCCCAATTCAGATTCTCTTCAATAGAAATACATACTTTTTTCTCTTCTTTAAAAAAGTGTTTATATATTACTTCAATTTACATCTCTATCACAGTCCCCTCCATCCACCTCTCCTGGGCCTACCCTCTTTCCTTCCCACCCTCTCCTCTTTCTCCCACCTATCCTACTCCTCCAGTGTAGAGTGCCCTACATATCAGCCCCCTTCAGTTCAGCAGCCATATGAGGTCTACGAGCTTCCTCTTGCACTGTGGGCCTACATGGCAGCTCCAGTAGGGCAATGTGTTCCACTAAGAGGTAATAAAGTCTATGATCCTGTTCCTTTCAGTCTGTTAGTTGTAGGATAGTTATCCTGCACTATATGGCTAAAAGGCAGTTATAAGTGAGTAGATGCCATGTGCATCTTTCTGAGTCTGAGTTAGCTCACTCAGGATGAACTTTTCTAGTTCTATCCATTAGGCTGTGAATTGCATGATTTTCTTGTTTCTGATGGCTAGGTAGTATTCCATTGTGTAGATGTACCACAGCTTTTTTAGCCATTCATCAGTTGAGGGACATCTGGGTTGTTTCCAGTTTCTAGCTCTTACAAATAAAGCTACTATGAGCATAGTTGAGGAGATGTCCTTGTGGATTGGTGAGGAATTGTTTGGATGTATACCCAGGAGTGGAATTGCTAAGCCATATCACTGGCATTTAGAATCATTCTTACAAAACATATATGTTTAATAATATTTATATATAAGAAAGATGATATGAAGTGAAATTGAAATATATAAAAATATTGCAATGATGTAAATCACATTTTAAAATAATATTGAACTAAAGCCATGTAGAAAGAAAAAGAGAATAATGATACTTGAGGAAGAGAATGTTATATTTGTGGATAAGGAAAAGAAAATTAATATGTTCAAGACCCAGTGCATTTTAATCTCATGAAAATAAATTTAAAGTAGCCTAGAAAACTAGTAATCATCATTGGTGATAGAAAATTCCATCCCAATATAATTAAAGAGAATTTAAGAGAAGACCCGCAAAGCACTCAAGGCTAACGACCCAAATCAATTACATAAAAGAATCACAACAGTTATACAGTAAATTAGCAAAGGTTATTTTCCTTTTTGGGGCAATAAAATGCAAAAAAATAAATATGCAATAAAGAGGCTGAATATATAAAAGCATTGCTCAAGTGAAACAAGAAATGTAGTCTGGTACATTTTACATGGCTACAGTTTTAACTTCAGTGATAATCCATTCAAGGGGAGGACTGCTCTTTTTATTTTATTTTTGATAAGTCTATGGGAGATTGGAGAAGATAAAAATAAAATTTGAAATCAATCCCCCTGTTTTAGAAGACAGATACAAATAAAACTATGCACAGAAAGTACATGAAAATATTGCTAAAGAATTAAATGAAAATCACTGCTATAGATAGTTCAAATAACAAATGAAATAACATGTATTTATGAAAAAGTTATATAAATGATCTAGGTGATGATTCTCTCCTGGTGTCCCTAAGATGAATACAGAATATGGTTTACTCATTAGCAGTGAAACAATGTTACATTCAAGTATATAGGGATTTCACTTTCTAATAACAATTCGAGATCAGTATTTTCAGAAAAATGGAGCCACAGTAAAGTGTTCCTCAAAGAACAATATAAATTCTTAGTATGTGTGTTATGCTAGATTTCTGATCTAATTTTTGAAAAGAAAAAGTACCAAATACTTTGATATTTGGCTATCAATAGAGGTAAAAAGGTGGCAGATAGTTATCCAGTTATACCTTGTATTTCAAATTTCAAATGAAAATGTATAGTGATATTAATGTATGGTCGTATCAATCATAATTAACTTAGCAATTTACTATAAAGAATGTAAAACCAAAACACATGCATAAAAATGCATGGTAACATATTTCTGTAATCACAGCACTAGAGAAGCAAAGGCAAAAGGATCAGAAATTCAATGTCCAATGATTCTACATTGTGAGTTAAATATCAGGATAGATTATTTGAGGTCTTGTGGAATAGCTCTACCTCATGACCCAGCCATACCATTCCTGGGGATATATCCAAAAGATTTCTCACTAAGCCACAAGGACATCTCCTCAACTATGTTCATAGCAGCTTTATTTTGTAATAATTAGAAACTGGAAACAACCAAGATATCCTTCAAACAAAGAATGGATAAAAAAAATCTGTGGTACATTTACACAATGAAATACTATTTAGCTATCAGAAAAAAGGAAAACATGCAATTTGCAGCCAAATGGCTGGAACTAGAAAAGCTCATCATGAGTAAGCTAACCCAGACCCAGAAAGACACACATGGCATATATTCACTTATAACTGGATTTTAGCCATATAGTACTGGATAACCATCCTACAATCAATAGACCTAAAGGAACAGGAACATGGACTTTGTTACCTGTTAGTGGGACACTCCACCCTAGTGGAACTGCCATGTAGGCTCCAGAGCAAGAGGAAGCTCTTAGCTGTCATATGACTAATGAACTGGCGGGGGGGGGGCAGATACGTGGAGACACCCCACACCCAAGGAGTAGGATACATGGGAGAGGCAGTAGAATGTGGAAAGTGGAACCAAGACTGAGTAAGGAAGTAGAGGGAGGGGACTATAATGGAGACATAACTAGAATTAATAAATAATGTTTAAAGAAAAATTATTAAATAATTTTTAATAATTTTATCAATACATACAGTAGTGTAATTTTTCTAACATTTTATGAGAAAAAAAGAAATATTTTGGTTATGTGTCTATGATGTCAATAAAATATGAGGTTAATCATGAAACACATTATTAAACTGTTCTGAAATGAGATCAGCAGATCTAATCAATAGGCTTTATCTGCTTATAGACTGGGTTTCTGTACTAAATTGCATTAGGGGAGATAGTATAAAATATAGTCAATCTATATTAAGTCACAATTTTATTATATTGTGTAAAGATGGTCTAATAATATTGTTTATCTGTAATGGAATACTTTATACAGGTAGGGGTGATTTCTAGTTCTCTATAAACATCTCTTCTATGAACAAAATAGAATAGCTCCTAAGATATTACCAAATCTCAGCAATGGGACTTTGGAAATTTTTTGTAACATACTCCTCAATGGCAGGTATTGAAAGTAGACTGTCCTTGTTATACCTATAAGAACATGTATGGTGTTCAGATAAGAAGTCTCAATATGCTATAATCCAAATAATTTTGACAGATAAGAAAAAGAATATATTCAAATTAATTTATTAGATGCTTACATGAAGTTTTACATTAAGGTTTTAAAAAGTTGATTGAATTTTATTTAAAAATATAAAGTTAGTGGGGACACTTCTGCTCAGTTAAATTTAAATATCCATAGGATTACATTAATATACCAAACCAGAAAAGACCATAGGAAAAATAATGTATAATAAAGAAATATACATAATGATGATTATATCAATTTAGAATTACTGTGTATTATGCTTAGGCATATAGTAATATTGAAGGTAGTAATATAGAGGCTATAAAATCTTCTGTTGCTACTATTGTGAAGTGACTCAATCATATTCTGAAATATTCAGCTGTATAGTTATTAACGTCGCTTAGAATCTCAGCTGACCCAGCAGTATTTTCACCTGATGTTTATTTCAAATGTATATTTAAAATATATAGTCTTTCCCAGTTTCTTTCTGTTCACTATCTTCTTCACATATCTATCCAGTTATACATTCACTTGAGAGACCTGAGTAATATTATTTTGTTTTCTGAAAGAAAAAATACTCCATTTACACTGGAAATATTTCTTTTTGTTGTTTAACAAGGCATCATCTTTATGTGGTACAATAGTTAATTTCTGTATATTTTATTTTGCCTTAGATTTGACACTGCTGATTAATAAAACAATGGTTCATATTTGAATAATTATAAACCTATTCATAGAGATGAAGATAGGTTTGTATGTTGGCAATAAATTAGAGACAAAATTTTGTTGGAATGTTAAAGTGGGAATAGAAACAGTGAGAGAGAATTCAATAATTAGCATCATTACCTACAAGCCACCAAGGATTTACTTTCATTTGCAGTAGTTCTTAATCTTTGACATTCTTTTGGAAAAATAATTTTCTACTTTTTGAGACATATAATTAATCTTAGCAATGACCTAATATTTTAAAACCATAAGATTAATAATACCCATTGGTGAACAATCCTGCCTATATTGATATGAACTGAATGCTACATTGACTTGATAACTAGTGTCCTTTTGATAGGATGAGAATTCGATGAAGCTACATTGCTTTGAAAGCAATTTATTTAGATTGTATCCTTTTCTCCACATTCAAAATACATAAATTTTTTTTTGCTTTAGAGCCACATGGTATTCTTTGAAAATTCGAAGAGCAGGATACTTAAAATTGAGGCAACTAATTATACCATAATATATTATATATCTTATAATAGTTTGCTAAGTTGTTAATACATTCATAACACTTCTATTAAACTGAATTTTATATGCAATTGAAAAAAGTGAAAAAGGCCTGTCAGGATTTACTAGATTGATTGGCAATCTAACTAACTTCCTCCACATTTTGTCCTCTGAAAAATAACACTGACCCTAGCCTTGCTGTTTCATTCTACAAGTCATGTGTTGAGAACTAAAAGGAAAAAATTATTAGCTGAGATCAACTTTCTTTTATTATTGCTGATGCTTTGGTTGAAATTACTTCTGTAAATGTATAACATTTGTATAACATATATAATACCTAATGTTTAGGAGCCTAGTAATGTCTTATTAATATGATACGAATCAGAATCTGAAGTATGGCATGTCCTGATTTTATTTTTCTAGCCTGAATTTCATTCTGGAGGGTACAAGGCAAGAAATATTCTCCCCCTCAGGCTAGAAGCTGACTTCATTTTTTTTTTGGATCACAGTGCAGTGGATTTTCTCCATATTTAAACCAACAACAATCGATTGAGTCCTCATATTCAGTTACTTTAAGCTACTCTTTTGGCTGCCTCTCCAACTTTTAATGACTCTTATGAGAGGAGATCCACGAAGATCATTTAGAAAGTCTTATTTTAAGGTAATCTGAAATATAACATACATCATCAACTTGAATTCCTATATGCCATGCAATGGTACATTCATGGCTTCAGGGAATTAGATTTGTTCTGGATACTTTGTTCACCATGAAAGAAATTAGAGTTACATGGAAAGAAGAACCACAAATAGGAAATACTTTTTTCTTTGTTAGGGTTTCTTTTGCTGTGAATAGATAATTGGATAATGTTCATGGAGCTGAAGATCCTGCCATCTCTAGCTTCAGAAACTGGAAAACACACAGGGTGTTGTATATGTGTTTCAGGTGTAGGAAGCTCATGTGCTCTAGCTTTGTCAGCCAGAAATTGTTAGCACTAGTAGAAGTGTGAACTGGAGGTAGGGGAGGAAGTTTTGTTTCTCTGGCTTCACCAGATGGGTTCACATTGTTTGGCCAAGGTGAACATGGGGGAAAATGTCCTCTGGAGGCCAGAAGTCCTTAGATCTCTTCTCTGTCCAAGCCAGATTCTGATAAAGTGATAGAAATATTCTGGATTAACATGAAGTCTGGAAATATCTGGCCTAGATTCTGGTAGCATAATATAAGTTTTCATAGGTAACAGGAGTTCCAGAAATCTCTTATGTATCCTGCATAGATAATGACATGGTGATAAAAGTAACCATATAATTTCACTATTATAAATTTTCACAATATTACTTTTATCATTAATACTTCTGAATTTTCCCAGCACATAAACTGTCTGACCTTATTAACTAAGCATGTCCTGTAAAAGGTGTAGCTTATAGTTATAACTACTTTTTTATAATATGAATTGTGTACATTTAATCTAATGCTAGTAGTTAGTACACCTTCTGTATCCTCTTGGGTTGTAATGTGTGATTTAAGTAAAACAAAACTTGATCTGACTGCAACATATGGTCAAAGGAACTGGTGTCACCATAAAAGAATCAGTGGACAATATTGTCCAAGGTAAGAGTAATCAAAGGTTTGTGTGCAATATTTAACCTTTCTTGTTTCAGAGGAAAAGAATTCAGTTGAGATATGAAATGGTTTAATAGAGAAACAAGAAAAAAACAAACACATACTTCCAACTCCTTATAAAAACATTAAATAAATCTGTGTTCAAATAAAATCAATTTTGATTTAGAAAAATTAGGCAGCATCTAATCCACTGAGAAGATGAAGCAACAACACTGTTCATTTGGATAAAGACCTGAAAGATCTTAAGTATTTACCTATAGCAGCCTTTCTGTCAGTCACTTAGTACACAGAATGTCATTGGGATCTACTTAAGTAGGCATATGAATAAGAAAAAAATAAGTTAGTCAGAATATCTTACAAAAGTCACCCATATGCCTTTCTGAAAAGTTTAAACGAAAAATCAAATTTTACGGAGATATCCTCAATTAATGTTTTTATAACCCCAACCACAGTATGACACATTGAAGGAAGACAAGGTTGTATTTCTCATAACATAACTGTGATGTCTGTAAGGACTTATTTGAAAGTGCAGGTGGACAATCAATCATTCAAACAATATAAAAATGTTGAATAACTTTTCTATGCATTTGGTAAAACTACAATGGTAGCTGTATCAATGTATACTGGTGTCACTCAAATACTGAATTTGTGATGAAGACAAAATATACAAATTTAATTGATTGAGATACTGCCAGTCAAAGATATTCATTATTGAAATGGTAAGAATAAAATATAACCATTCATTTAAAAGAAAAAACCTTGTTATTTTTCTTCCAGAAAAATCATATATAGTCTCTAACATTTTGAGAAACTCAGTAACTATGATTCAAACATACTCATCTAACAAGTTGATTTCACTGGGCATAACACTACAGACAATTCATAGTTGAGGTCCAATATATGTGGACCTGTTGAGTTTCATAAATCTTGTTCTGTTTTTTTCCTCAGACTGGAAAATGTTCTGATATGATTTCTTTACAAACACTTACTGTACTTTTTCCTTTGTTCATCCTGAAATTTCTAAAATAAATGTATTTATTTGCTTTGTGACATAGCATCATCCCCAATGGCTTTCTTCACTGTTCATAATTTGGGATTTGTTTATTTGTTTTTGTCCTTATGAATAGATTATTTCAAATGATCTCTTCTTTACATTTTGGAATTTACTGTCTGTTGAATTTTACATTTCAGTCATGGTTTTCAGTTCCAAACTTTCTCTTTTTCACATTTATCTTACAATTTCTTTAAAAATTTTTAAATGTTCAGCAGTGTATGTACATATTTTATGTCCTGTGTGTACAGTTGTCCTGAGAGCCAGAAGAAGGCATTGGATCTTCTATTACTGGAGTTAGAGGTGCTAGTGAAATGCCTGACATAAATACTAGGACTTTAGTCCTCTGCAAGAGAAGCAAATACTTTTAATTCAGTCAAATGCCAAATTTGTGATAGAGTGATGAAGACAAAATATATAAATTGAATTGATTGGGACACCACCAGTCATAGATATTTATTATTGGAATGCTAAGAACAAAATACAACTGTTCATCTAAAAGAAAAAAAACCTTGTTATTTTTCTTCCAGAAAAATCATATATAGTCACTAGAATTTTGAGAAACTCTTAAGACCTCTATTTTTTCATGTTCTATATCCTTGTTGAATTTTGTTCATTATCTTTATTTCTTTGTGCCACATAATGACTTTTTTGTTAATGATAAAACATATATCTCCTTGGGCATCATGAAACTATAATAGAACTGAAGAATTCTTGATGACATGATAGCACTTCTATCATAATTTATGCTTTGCATATGGATCTGTAGTGATGCTACTGTAAACTTTTTTCAGTTGTACAAATGTATAAGACATGAAATTAATCATGTGAAATATGAAATTTTATAAAGTTAAAGTTTAGTAAATTACATTACTGTTTTATATATTTACTACACTTTAAATATTTTTAGTATGTATTTCTGTTCCATAAAAACATTTACTGTAAAACTATTTGCTGTGTGCTGACAGTAATTGTCACATACTTCTGTTGTTTACTTTGTCTCTCGATTTTCTTGAGAAACAATGTTTAGTAATTGATTCATACCACCTGGACTTGTATGAATGTGTTCTATGATATTTTGCTAACAAAATATTGATTAATGATGCAGTTCTTAAACCAGGTCTTTAATCTTAAGTAATACATAACTATATTGGCTCTCTGCTATCTTATCAGTCATTTTATAGCTTATAAATCTTAGAAGAAATTGTTTTAGTAGTTTTTCTTGAAACTTCTTAAGATCCATTACTTTTGAGTCCATTGTTGGGCTTTATTTGTTTGGTCTGATGGTATGATGTTTTTGTGATTATGCAAATTTGTGCATTAGCAAAATTAAATCTCTTTCCATCTCTAAATACACTGGTTTTAGCAGAGAAAAGCCCTTTGTCATCCAGTCAGCCAGACTAGAGATTTGGGACAAACCATCTGATAGAATTTTTGTATGACTAATTCCTGAGGTCCATGTTATCATACAGGATGACATGGCATACAGATTCACAAGGACCATACTGGTCTCTCAGTTTGTGGGGCAATTATGGGCCTTTGACTCAGTAGAGTGGTCTTTCAGTATGGTTCATTAAATTAAACAAACCTTTGCCTGATTCCAAGAAGAATATCCTGACACTTCAGTCAATTGTGCTGGGCTAGGCAATGGGGTCACTGATAAGGCACATGGAGTATGTTGTCTCTGTAGAAAGACATCATCCTAAAGACAGTAAGTTCCATCTGATAAGTGAATCTATATGGACAATTCTAGCACTTTGTACATGAGGAGTAGGCCTATTCACTGGGTTAGCTGAAACGTAAAGGCTTACAGATGCAGCACTAATACACATTTGAAAGTTATATCTTAGAGATTCTAGGAACTTGCCTGTAGTTTGTATCTATGGGGATGATCTAGGAGCATTGTATGCCATTCATCTGGGTATGTAGTATCATCTACGTGTGAAGAATCCTGAGCACATTGAAATCAATGAGTTTGAATTCACAGAAGAGATCTTGACACCTGTTTACTTAGCAAGTGGTCCAGCAAAAAACCATCCTGGGGAAATCAGAGACAATAAGACTAGCACAAAAGGTCTAGCTTATGGACCAGCTGGATTCTGATCCCAGGCATTCTGATCTAGAGCCTAGATCCAGGGCAATTACTCTGAGGTTTAGGAATACAAGTTTGCATCCTTGTGTCTGATACCAAAGAAGAAAGTTGGAATGGGGAGTACATGGAGCTTGTTGTGTAGATGCTAGACTAGCATTAAGGACATTAGAATACAACCAGGTACTGGAATAAGACTAGATGCAGCATCTGTTACGGATTGACCTTGACTCTTAGCTATGAATGTGGACCTGACACTGTGGGAAATATAAGAACTAGATGTGGATCTGTAGTGATTGATGGGACAATATAGAACATGAGACCACAGGACCAGACTGGCCATGGATTATAGCATAAACTAAGTGGTAACAAGTGGTAACAGGGATAAGGGCACTGGCATATGCCTACAATTTAAGTCTGTACATACTCAATCTGTCCTGTGGTTGAGACTTGTGGAGACTACCTAATGTTAGGGCTTAGTGAGACATGCTTGGTTATGTGTTTTATGATAGTGTTGAGTGCTTATTCCACTCTCTTGTCCTCTGACAGAGTGTTTCCATGTTGTCTGCTTGAGATAGAAGTGAGCTGGGTAAGGTGTGACTACCTTACTGACAATTTTTAGTGTGTATTTATTTCTGTATTTTGTTTAATTGTTCATGCTTCTATACTGGATTTGTTAGCTCTTTGCAAATAATGTTCATACATGGGTAATTTCAGTAAGTTGTTTCTATCAGAGAATGAAAGTTAAGAAAACTTCTATAGTGCCAAATTTTTAAGATCACCCTGAAACACTAGTTTCACATACTTGCCTATTAAGGTTCTAGACACAACATACATTCTGCCTGTGTAACCCAATGAAAATAGATTTTAAGAAATAGAGAAGATAGTTTAGACATATTTTTCCAATCATAAAAAGGAAAAATTATTGATAGTAGATATTCTGGAAATGGCTATTTATATACCATTAAGATTAAATATATCCTTGTAAGTCATATTCATCAAGACTACAGTGAAAAAATATTTTCTGTTTCCAATTCCATTTTTATATTTTTATTAAGATTATAATATAATTAAATCATATCCTCCCTTAACTTTCCTCCGTCTAACACCTATGTAAATACTGACCCCCTTGCTGACTTTCAAATTTATGACTTTTTTGGTTTTATGTATACATATTTATAGATAGAGATATAGATATTGTGGTAACAGTGAATCTATGACCTACTAATGTCTTTCCAATGAAATATATATCTTTAAAAATATTAATGCAATGATTTGTCAAAGCTGGCTTGAATTGGAGACAATCATGATGGGTGTGACATAAATAGAACTACCTTTATTTTGCTTTGTTTTTAATAATTTTTGTATAAAGGCATAAATGGTTTAAACTATATAGAATAATAATTATGCTATATACTAAAAATTGCCATAGTCTCATCACTGTTTTAGGTGATCACTACTTTTTAGAAGCTTAATTATTTGAATAAAAATTTGCTAAGTTAACTATGCCCGCTACTTAGCAAATAAATTGCCTTATTTTTGAAATACACACTTTCCTTGAATACAATGGGAAATGTGAATCATTTAATCAAATGATGGTAGAACACTCTTTTTTAATAATTTATTTTTTGTTTCTTCAAGTTACATCTCAATCACAATCCCCTCCCTATTCCTCCATCCAGTCCCACCCTTCCACCCTCCTCCCCCTCAACCCCCCATCCTCTTCCTTTTTTTTTTAGTTCAAGGTACAACACTCTTAAATTAGCAGATATTATTGCTCACCAAATATGCCTTCAACACTTTATTAGATTACATGGATATAATCTGTTTTTCTATTATGATCATTTAAAAAACAGCTAAATGTAATCTTTGGAGGCCAATGTCTGTGCTCACATTTTGCCATAGAGACATGTAGAAGATAACCTCATTTGATCACACATCATATTCTCTTAAGTCATGAGAGCGGACTATATTATAAACCTTTATTTTTTCTTATCCAATATATAATTTATAATCTAGCTATAGATAGAGATTAATAAAGATGATTAAACTACACTCTTTATGTGATCACAATCTATTTATAAGTATACTTCAGGCATGACAAGCTCTAATCAATCTAGATTTTGAGACATTCAAGAAAGAAGGAGACAGAATCGTCCATAAGAACAGAGAAAGGGGGATTTAGTTCTTCACCAGGGAGTAGTAAAAACTTTGACAGATGATTAGAAACAATAATAAATAACAAATATTTTTAATATTTAGAAGTAAAGAGAAGTAAGTATATTTCTGATGAAGAGAACAGAATGGAAATGAAATAAATGCATACAACCAATGACCCTATCAGTCATTTGAAAATGAATAACATTAGAATGTTAATTTCATATTAACATTCTAATATTATTAACATAGAATGTTAATTAACATAGAATGTTAATTTCATATTAATACAGTAAGTCAGAACTTTATTTTGTTAACAACTGGGACCAAACCAAACCAAAACACAAGAATGTTAATGCAATTATTGGTTAAAGCTGATGGTGATACCTATTTTTGTTCTTCAGTTTGGGTAAATCTAGAATTAACTAGAAACCAACCTACACAGTACATCTTCGGAAGATTTTTTTCTTAAGTAAATCATTTAAAGTAGGAAATCCCAGTTTTATTCCATATTTTTTTCTGATAGGAATTGCAACCTCTCATTTGGACCTCACTTTCTGGTAGCAACCTATATAAAGGATATAGAAAAAGATCTTGGTTCTTTGCCTGTTTGCCCTCACTCTGGCTGTCAAGTCCATTCCATCACTGGCACTAGAGCCTACTTCTTTTGGGATTCTGGCATACACTGAAGACCAGTTGAGACATATAATCTCATGAGCTGAATAACTAACTACTGGATTTTTGGACCTTCCATTGGTAGACAGCCATTATTGAAATAGCTGGACCATAGCCTGTCTAATAAAAATAAGCCATTCTAACAAATCCCTTATCTATCTATATATCTATCTTATCTATCTATGTATCTATCTATCCGTCTATCACTTATCTATCCTATCTATAGTCTATCTATCTATCTATCTATCTATCTATCTATGTATCATGTCTATCTTCATCTATCTATCCCTATATATTATATCCCTATCTCCACATCTATCTCTGTCTTTATTTATATCATTATCTATATGTATACAGATATAGATATGCATTCTATAAGTTGTGTTTCTCTACAGAACTGTAATATACAAATTTAGAGAAAGCTATATGAGCAACAAGATTTATGTAATACAGGAGACCGTATATATGGGTTTGATGTAAGTAGAATTACCCTTAGTTTGCTTTGTGTTTAATTTTCATGGTTTAAAGGTGATAAGTCCTCATTGATATGACTGCTTTACAGCAAAACAGAGATACTGAAATACTTGGATTCCTTACACCAGTGCCAAAAGACGGTCTTTTAAAATGAATTTTATTTTTTTAATTTTTCTATGCAAATTGATAAATTATAGCAAATTAACTTCTGAAATCATTTGTAGCTAGTTAGTAATTGTGGGTTTAGAATGATTTTTTTTCTAAAATCTGTTCTTGTTAGTTTTTTCACTTTAAAATTATTTTTGACGTAGTTGACATGATTTGATATCATCTGTATAGATGGTACAAATGGTTTATTTGACATAATTTGAAAACTGATGTCCTTGTTCTATTTACTGTCATTGAATGAGTTTTTCTTATTGACTCAAATGTATTGAAAGAATTGAAAAAAGATCAAGTTTTAGTGAGTAAAAGTTAATTTTTGAAAGTTAGATTAGTTTACTACACTCAATTTTATTTAAAGAAAGTCAATGTAAAAAATATATATTCTATTACCTACTCCAGGCAGGATAGTACATTACTTATATAAAATGTTTGTTATAAGACAAATATTCTTTTCTGGATATTTTACCTTCGTGTTCTCTTTCACAGTCTCCCTTTGGTCATCATCACGTACATTTTGGCTAAGATCTGAGGGGAGAATGTGAACTTTTTAATAATATCACATTTTTATTTATGTGCATACACACACACACACACACACACACACACACACACACACACACCTGTGTGTGGGTTTGAGGACATGAATACAGTGGTTGAGGGGAATGGAAGAGGACTTTGGATCCACTATAACTAGGATTAGAGAACCATGCCAGTAGCCTAACATGAGCTCTGAGAACTGAGTTTGAATCCTCTGAAATAGCAGTAGGCTTTCTTAGTCACTGGGTCATCTTTCTAACATGGATAAAATACATTTTTAAATTGACGTTATTTACATAATTGTGTTTAGGACCTGAAGTTTTAATGAAAATCAATTTAGGACATAATATCACTCATATTTGTCCTTAGGGCTACAACTTTTAAAATCACATCTTATTACTTTTTCTGAACTTTGGTCATAGTCAGGAAACAGAAAAAAATCAATAACTTCTTAATTATACAAATAATTAAATCACGTTATTTACCAGTTTTATTACCTCCTTTCTTATATTCTATTAGCAATGATAGAGTAGCACGGTGAAAAATAATGTCTTTTTCTAAATAAGCCATATTTTATCATATCCCCTTGAATTTTTGAACATGAATATACTAAGTAAACATATTGACATATATTATACTCTATGAACAGGGAAAATGTATGCACCAAAATATTTAATGCTCCATTTCCTCAAATTATTTTTGACTTTACTAAGGGATAGAAAATCATGTTCATGTTCATTGGGTTTTTACTTATCCCAGTCATTTTCACATAATTCCATCCCTACCTCTATTTATACTCTTCTTGCTTGTCATATTTAATTGAGAGCAAGAGCTTGAGTCACACATCACTACAAAGCCCATCAGTAAAAATGTCATACCAAAATGAATTAAAGTAAATGCATTTATAGACTATCAGTGATTCTGTCAAGGTATTTTGTATCTTAGCTCTCATATATCATATGTATGAAATCAACAATTACAGCAATTGCTTAACAATGCAAAATCAATTGGCATAAACCTATAATAGAATTATTTGTAAACCAGAGCATCTATAAGCATAGAGATTAATTGAACAAAACAGCAATTATAGAACAAAAGACTGTCAGTAATTAGTTATTGTATGATAAGTAGAGTGTATCAAATTGAAATGGAAAAAATGTAAAGTCAGGTATGCTAAGATAGTCATATATGTATGTAAAATATCTGTATTTTTAATTTTCTTTATTTTTTACCCTATTTATTTCCCACTCTAACTTTTGTGATCACACACTTTGAATTTATCCAAGGGTAAAGGTGAATTATCTATCTATCTATCTATCTATCTATCTATCTATCTATCTATCTATCTATCTATTTATTCATTTTGTACCCTAATCATAGTCCCTTCCATCCCCTCCAAACCAAGTTCAGATACTGGCCAGGAACCAAAAACACATTCTACCCAGAGACCTGTAGTGGCCACAACTGGCAGGATTTCAGAAGACTTTACTACCAAGCAACCCACAACCACCACAATCTTGTAAGACTCAGATAGAGCAACAGAAAACAAGCAATAGAATATGCAACCAACAAAGACAAGGCCAAATATCAGCACCTAGAATTATCAGCCCAAAGCTAGATACTTAGAGGCCAGCATAAAAACATAATCAGTACTGCCAGGACAATTATGTCTTCACTCAAGTATAGCAAGCCTATTGCAATAGACACTAAGAAATCTGATATAGTAGGAACAAAACACAAAGACTTCAAAATAACTATTATGAATATGTTAAAAGTCTTTAAAGAGGATAAGAAGAATTTCCTTAATGAAATATGTGAAAATACAACCAGTGGAATAAAGCGAAGAAAACAGTTCAAGATGTGAAAATAGAAATAGAATCAATAGGAAATCCAAACTAAAAGAAATCTGTAATTGAAAAATTTTAGGAAGTCATATAGGAACATGAGAGGCAAGCCTCTCAAATAGAATACAAGAGATGGGAGATAGAATCTCAGACATCAAAGACAAAGA
>CAJQZJ010000953.1:48514-92751 GCA_907164525.1 Lophiomys imhausi
TATCTGTGATAGCCTTATTTAGTTTTATATTCCTGTAGTAATATTAATACCTATTCCCAAAAATTTCCTTAGATTTCTGAATGTATAAATGAAATCATCTAAATAAAATTGCATGAAATTGTAGCACAACAACTTACATATTATATTTTACCTCTTTCTTTTGGAAATCTACTGAAGTATAAATATATTTATACATTTAGAAGCGGAAGAACGTTTAAATGTGTTCTAATGATAATCTACACCATGTAACAGGAAACTACCTCAGGAGAAGCACTCTAATTCCTTTGGGTAATGTTTCTAACTGAATTTAAAATCATTTTCTTGATAATAGCCAGAAAGAATTAATTTATCACTATTAGGTGCAATGTCAGACTTACTTACTAGGTCACCTTTGCCTGTTTGAAGACAAACAACCTTGAGACAAGGAAGGTAGACAACACGTAGGTGCTAAGGAATGATCCAAAACTAGGATTTGAAGTCTACAAACTACCACTATATTTGAAAATTATTTTTCCTTCAGACTCCCCAGACAGTTATATATTCTGGCCAGAATATTCAATTTTCCTTTTTTAAATATATCTATAAAGATTTGGGTTTTGCATTTCAGAAATCCAACCAAATACATTGCTTTAAGTCACCACATCTGTGCTTATTTGAGTTTCAATATTTGAAAATCAGATCTCGTTTGAATTTTTTTCTCTGAATTGTACTTTTGTGTTAATATTATCATTATCATTTATTGAATTGGTTTTGGACATTTAATTTAGTTTTGCTTTGTGGTTAAAATGAATAAAACTCCCACAAAAATATAAATTTCATCATATTAACATTCACTTCTCTTGATGAATGTTTGAAGTGAAAGTCCTATGTAAAAGATTATATTTATCTATAGTTGTTACATATATTACACTAGAAGAGAATTTTACACTGTGCTCATTTTAACATCCAGTCTCATTATGACTGACTAGAAGTCATAATTGCTATATATATATGTGCTAATGCCCACTATATCAGATTTTTTATAGTAGTCATGTTTATGGGATTGTAACTATATATTACTTTGATTTACTTTATATTTTTATAATAATTAATGACCTTAATATTTTACTATGCTCATTTGCCATTAAAATGTTGCCATGTTCTGAACATTTTTTTATATTGTATATTTAATTTGTATTCATTTGAATGTATTATCTATGTACTGTAAACATAACTTCCTTGATAGATAAAGTTTAAAAATATCACCTGTTAGCTGGAGAGGTGACTCAGTAGTTAAAAACACTTGTTGTTCTTGAAGAAGACCTGTATTTGGTTGCAAATACTCATGGGGCAGTATACAACCAACTTTTTTAGATCAGAATTAAATGTCCTCTTCTGATCTCCATGAGCAACATGGTGCATGCAGGCAAAACATTTATGCACACAAAATAAAATAAATAATTATAAAAATAGATTTATCCATTATTGTCTGATTTGAATTTTCACTTCCTTCAAATTGTCTTTCAATGATCAAGTCTTAATTTTAATATGATGTAATTTATTCCTGTATATCTTGTTGGATTGTATGGAATTTTAAATGTATTTACCCATTTGATGTTACATAGATGATCTGTGGTTTTGTGTAAATTACAGCTTTAACATTCACATTTAGATTTACAGTTCATATGCTTCTGATTTTTCTTAATGGCATGCAGGGTTGGGTGATTTTTTTTTTCCTGAGTAGACATACATTAATTTTTTTTATCCTATGTAGAGTATCAATACCAAAGCAAAGAATTAATTGCAACCAAGAATTGCTTAATATATAAGTACTTTCCCTCTGATTAGGAGGATATTTACAGGAGCATAACTGAGGGGTTAGTTATCAGGGTAAGTCAAGGGCAATTACCACACCACTAAAAAGCCCATCCAAGCCTGAGCAATGACTCAGTAAAGCTGTTTCCTGGAGCTGTTTGTTCAACTTAAGGGAAGCTTGACCAGAAGGACTCTTATTTCTCCAGGAATGATTTACTGCTTTTATCATCTTCAAAAGGACCCTTGTGAATCTTGGACATATCTGAGCTTCATACAACTCACATGATTTTTTTTCAGTTTCTGAACCATCTGAGATTCTCTTCTCCCTCCAGTTGGGGTTATTTCAATTTGAAGAAGTAGTTATACAACAAAAAGAACAGTGACTTTTTCTTTCATACCTCATGGCTATCGGGTTGACCATCATTCACTGGCAAGCCATAATTTTCTTCATTGAAATGTAGTGATAACATAAAAACTAATGTCAAAAATATCTGTCTCAGATTCTTGATAGTTTTGTATTTAAATTTTAATCTGTTACTTTTTGTATAACCCACATTGTTTTTCTAAATATTTGGTATAGATATATGTGTAGGAGTTTTTCTTTTAAAATTTATATATTTTCAATAATTACTTTGACTCTAGCTAAATATAGGACATTCCATAAAGATGTCAGAATTGACAACATTTTTTACAGTCTTAAGCTTAATTATTTTATCTCCATTTTAATATGTTTTCTTTAAAATTTTGTTCCTGTATTTGTGTATTCTGATACAAAGAGAATAAATAATAAATATAATAATTCATTTTGTTGAATTGTATGCAGAGTTAGAAAATATAACAATCAATGAAATATACAAAATATTTCTCTGAAAATCAGGCCAGTGTGTTTAATTTTACTTTAAATTTATTTCATATAATATATTTTGATTATGGTTTTCCCATTCCAAACTTCTCTCAGATTGTTTTTAACTACAACTCACCTAAATGCACAACGTCTATCTGTCATTCTTACTAGAAAAAAATTATTAGAAATTAGTAAACAAATCAGAATAAAAACATAACAAAAAGAACATAATAAAAATGACCATCTGGCCAAAAGCAATATACAGATTCAATGCAATTCCTATCAAACTACCACCACAATTCTTTACAGACGTGGAAAAAACAATTCTCAACTTCATATGGAATAACAAAAAACCCAGAATATCTAAATCAATCCTGCACACACACACAAAAAAAACAAAAACAAAAACAAAAAACAAAACAAACAAAAAACATCTGGAGGTATCACCATCCCAGATTTCAAGCTGTACTACAGAACAATACTAATAAAAACAACATGGTACCGGTATGGAAACAGTTCAGTGGATCAATGGAATCGAATTGAAGACCGAGAAATAAACCCACACACCTATGGTCACTTAATTTTTGACAAAGAAGCCAAAATCATACAATGGAAGAAGGGTAGCATCTTCAAAAAAATGGTGCTGGTCTAACTGGATACCGACACACAAAAGAATGAAATTAGACCCATACTTACCACTATGCACAAAACTTAAGTCCAAGTGAATCAAAGACCTTAAAATAAGGCCTGACACACTTTATCTAATAGAAGAGAAAGTGGGGGAAAGCCTCGAAGTCATTGGTGAGGTGAAAACTTCCTGAACAGAACACCAACAGCTGAGGCTTTAAGACCAACAATCAATAAAAGGGACCTCATGAAACTTAAAAGCTTCTCTAAGGCAAAAGACACTGTCATTTGAACAAGATGGCAACCTACAGACTTGGAAAAGATCTTCATCAACCCCACATCTGACAGAGGGCTAATATCCAAAATTTACGAAGAACTCTAGAAATTAAATGCCAAGAAACCAAATAATACAATCAAAAAATGGGGAACAGAGCTAAACAGAGAATTTACAAAGGAGGAATCCCTAATGGGTGAGTGATACTTGAAGAAATGCTCAGCATCCTTAATCATCAGAGAAATGCAACTCAAGACGACTCTGAGATTCCATCTCACACCTGTCAGAATGGCTAAGTTCAAAAACTCAAACGAAGGCACATGCTGGCTAAGTTGTGGATAAATGGGAATACTCCTCCATTGCTGGTGGGAGTGCAAGCTTATACAACCACTATGGAAATCAACCTGGCGATACCCTAGAAAACTTGGAATAGCTCTACTTCAAGACCCAGCCATACCACTTCTGGGTATACATCCAAATGATTCCTCACCAAACCACAAGGACATTTCATCATCTATGTTCATAGCAGCTTTATTTGTAATAGATAGAAACAGGAAACATCCAGATGTACTTCAACTGAGGAATGGATTAAAAAAAAACTGTGGTACATCTACACAATGGAATACCACTCAGCCATCACAAACAACAAAATCATTCAATTTTCAGCCAAATGGATGGAACAAGAGAAGCTCATGCTGAGTGAGCTAACCTAGACTCAGAAGGATGCACATGGAATCTATTGACCTATAATCGGATTTTAGCCATATAGTACAGGATAGTTTTACTACAACCAGTGCACCAAAGGGAACAGGAACATAGAATTTGTTACCTGTCAATGAAACACCTTGCCCTAGTGGTGCTGCCTTGTAGGCCCCCAGTGTATGAGGAGGCTCTTGGGACTATGGTCTGGGACTATATGTATTTCACACTTGGAGCTTCCCCCCAGGCCAGAGACCAGAGTCAGCAGTCCAGTGACTAGCTATTGTAGGAGCTAGGGTACTCATGTGGGTAACCAGTCCTAGCTTTTGTGGGGAAAACCCTGATGGAGGCTCTGTTTGCAGTCAGTGCCACTCCTGATTGCTCCACTGTGATAGGATTTGGCTTTGGTCACTCAAATATTATTAGCGCTGGTTGCCACCATGTTGGGGAAGTCCAGTGTAAGAAATTCTCACTGACCTGTGAGCTCCTGTGGTCTGGTCATTCTTCTGATTCTCCAATGAAGCCAGGTAGGTTGGCATTGTGGAGACTGAACTATGGAATTTTGGCAGGGCTGCTGACTTACAACTGGAGTCATGGGCTGGAACTGTGTATGGCTTTGTGTAGAGATTCTCTCCAGAAGGGTAACAGAGCTAGCTGTTCCTGGCAGCTGAGTGTGCTGTTTTGTTGTGGTGATGCACCTCAGAGTTAGTCATGGAAATCACACGTAGTCTAAGTCTCATAGTCAGCTGTGGATCCTCATATTCTCTCCACAGTGTCTGTTCTCAGCTTCCCACCACTCAGATACCCCATGTGGACAGGATGACACAATCTTGGAAATGCTCCTGATATTTAATTAAGGGAAGATAAAGATAATTCAAATTTTAAAATCACTATATATGTAAAAGAAAAAATTAATTATTTTTATATTAATGTCACTAATACTGGTAGATGTTTGAATTTACATATATATATAATGTTGAATGTTAAACTCTATTAATTATCTTTTTTGTTTTGTCAACATTTTGTTAATTCATCTTTCTAATTTACTGTAATATTTTAAATATCTTGAAAATTATTCATCAGGTCCAGATAAAATAAGTCTGAATAATCAAAAAATATTTTTGTTAAAAATCTTATTCTCATCAAAAATTACATACTTTAGGTTAAATATTTTTATTCTTTTTCTAATTATATAATATTTAATCTGTATAAGTCTGAGTCAAATTCACATCTCTATTTTTCTGTTTTCTAATTATTGTAATTTTAAATAATACAGCTTATGTTGAACAGATGTGTAATTCAACTTTAGACACAGTCATACTTAGAAACTAAATGAATATATGATGTAAAACCATCTTACAATATTTGAAGTTTCTCACAGTGATGAATCAAATTTATTCTTTTGATTTACAAATACTGTTCAAGACATTACATGATCTAAGACTCTTAATTATCACTTCTATCACAGTAGTTCTTAATCATTAAAATTTTGACATGTATACTTCATTTCCTGTGTTTGCATGGCATCTTGGGAAAATTTATTTGCACAACTTTCTGTATCTGTGAAATGTGGAAATAATTTCATCTACTACATATGACATCAAGTGTTAAATAAGATGATGTTTGTAAAGAGCAAACATACTCAGTTCTCAAAACTATGCATATCATAATTATTAATAACAACATAATGAAAACACTAGAATTATAGAATTATTTTCATCAATGTACTTATCAAGGGTTTGTTAAAGGGAGACTATTCATTATTCTTGAGGAAGACATAAGGTAAGTTCATAAATCCTACTTAAAACTTCTATCACAAACTTTGAAAACAACAAGCAAATTCTGGAAAAGTGACTTGAAACAGAATCAGCTTCCTTAATTCAACATCATTCCATTCACCAAAAACAAATAATCAGAGAAAGAGATCATGGACACACTCCTGTTCTTAATAATCTTAAAGGAAATAAAATAAATTTTATTTTAGGCATAAATCCAACCAATGAAGTGAAGGAATTCTATGATAATTTTTTTTCATTTTTGTATATTAAGTTGTTTATTTACTTTACAACACCATCACAGCTTTCCCCCATCCTCTCCTCCCAGTCCCTTTGTCTTACCTCTCCTCCCCTCCCTTCACCCCTTCTCTTCTCTTGAGAAAAGGGTAGGACCAGCCTTGGCATATCAAGTTGCAGTAAGATTAGGTGTATCTTTTTCTACTGACACTAGACAACTCAGCCCAGTTTGAAGATCTGAAGGCAGGCAATGTTTTAAGAGACAGTCTCTGTTCCTATTTTAGGAGTCCTACTTTAGGAGTGAAGAGCCAACTGCACAAATTTTTACATATGTGCAGAGGGCCTAGGTCAATCCCATGTATGTTTTCTGGTTAGCAATTCAGTCTCTATGATCCCCTATAGGCCCAGGTTAGTTGATACTGTGCTTGACCCCTCTGGTTCCTACAGTCTTCCACAGGATTCCCTAAGGTTCAATTAATGTTTGACTATAGGTCTCTGCATCAGTTTTCATCAGTTGCAGCATGAAGACTAACAAAAGTTATGCTAGGCTCCTGTCTACAAGTATAGCAGAATACCATTAATAGTATCAGAGGTGGGCTCCCTCTCATGGCATGGGTCTCAAGCTGGTATAGTCATTGGTTGGTCCTTCCTTCAAGTTCTGCTCTATCCTTAACCCCTGAACATTGTATAGGCAGGAAAAATTATGGATTTTGTGGATGGGTTGGCGTTCCAATCCCTCTATTGGGTGTCCTGCCTGGTTACAGAAAATGGCCAGTTCAGGTTCCATATCCCCCATTGCTAGGAGTCTTAGCTAAGTTCATGCTCATAGATTCCTGGAAGTTTCCATTGTCCTAGGTTTCTAGGTCATCCAAGAGAACCCCCCCCCAATCTAGTTGTCTCTCCCAGTACTCTCTCACTCTGTCCTCCCCCCACCATATCCCTGCTGTTTCTGTGTCCACTCCCTCCCCCATACAGACCCTTCCCTCCATCCACTGGGATGTCTAATCTATTTCCCTTTCTCAGTGAGACTCACATGTACCCCCTTGGGCTCCACTTTTTACTTAGCATCTTTGGGTGTGTTGTTTATAGCATGGTTATTCTGTACTTTATGACTAATATCCACTATAATAAGAGAGTACATAACATGTTTGTCTTTTGGGGTGTGGGTTACGTTACTCAGGATGAACTTTTCTAGATCCATCAATTTGCTTGCAAATTGTGTGATTGTATTGTTTTTAATGGCTAAATAATACTCCATTGTGCAAATGTACTACATTTTCTTTATCCATTCTTCAGATGAGGGGCATGTGAATTGTTTCCAGTTTCTGGCTATTATGAATAAAGCTGTTATGAACATAGTTGTGCAAGTGGCCTTGTGGTATGTTGGAGCTTCTTTTGGATATATGCATAGGAGTATTATATCTGGGTTTTGAGATGGATCTATTCCCAATTTTCTGTAAAAATCGTTTTCTAAAGTGGTTGTAAAAGTTTGTATTCCTACTAGCAAAGGAGGAGTGTTCTAACTGTTCTACATCCTTACCAACATGAGATGTCACTTGAGTTTTTATCTTAACCATTCTCACAGGTGTAAGATGGAATCTCAGAGTTTTAATTTGTATTTCTCTGATTACTAAGGATGTTGAACACTTCTTTTTTATTTTTATTTATTTCTTCAGATTATATCTCCATCACAGTGCCCTCTTCCAACCCCTCTCAGTCCTGCCCTCCCAAGTTCTATCCCCTATCCCTTCCATCCCACTCCTCTGGTGTGGAGTGTCCCTACATATCAGTCCCCAGCCCCAGTTCAAGCAGTCATATGAGGGCCAAAAGCCTCTTCATACACTGGGAGCCTAAAAGGCAGCACCACTAGGGCAAAGTGTTTCAATGACAGGTAACTGTTCCCTTTGGTGCATTGGTTGTAGTAAAGCTATTCTGTACTATATGGCTAAAATCCAATTATAAGTGAAAGGATGTCATGTGCATCCTTCAGAGTCTGGGTTAGCTCACTCAGGATGAGCTTCTCTAGTTCCATCCATTTGGCTGCAAATTGAATGATTTCGTTGTTTCTGATGACTGAGTAATATTCCATTGTGAAGATGTACCACAGTGTTTTTATCCATTCCTTGGTTGAGGGACATCTGGGTTGTTTCAAGGTTCTAGCTTTACAAAGAAAGCTGGTATGAACATAGATGAGGAAACATCTTTGTGGTGTGGGAAGGAATCATTCGGATGTGGTGTGGCTGGGTCTTGCAGTAGAGCTATTCGAAGTTTTCTAAGATATCACCAGACTGACCTCCATAGTGGTTGTACAAGCTTGCACTCCCACCAGCAATGGAGGAGTGTTCCCCTTTCTCCACAGCCTTGCCAGTATGTGCTGTCATTTGAGTTTTTGATCTTATCCTTTCTGACAGGTATGAGATGGAATCTCAGAGTCATCTTGAGTTGCATTTCTCTGATGATTAAAGATGCTGAGCAATTCTTCTAGTGTCCCTCAGCCATTAGGGATTCCTTCTGTGTGAATTCTTGGGTTAACTCTGTTCCCCATTTTTTGATTGGATGTTTTAAGCACTTCTTAACCATTAGAGATTCTTCTGTAGAGAATTTTCTGTTTAGAACTATACTCTATTTTTTCCAATTGGGTTATTTTTGGAGTTGGTGTATTTTTGCTTGAATTATTTATATATTTTGGATGTCAACCCTCTCTCTGTCAGTTGTGGAGTTGTGGAAAATCTTTTCCCATTCTGTAGGGTTCCCTTTTATCCTTTTGATGGTATCTTTTGCCTTACAGAAGCTTTTCGTTTTCATGAGGTACCCTTCATTAATTGTTGATCTTACTATCTGAGTTGTTGATATTCTATTTATGGAGTTATCACCAGTGGTAATGTGTTCAAGGGTATTCTCCACTTTCTCTTCTACCAGATTTAGTGTATCCAGTTTTATGCCAAGATCTTTGATCTGCTTTGAGTTTTGTGCAAGGTGAAAGATATGGCTCAATTTTCATTCTTCTGCATGCAGACATCAGATAGACCAGGAAAATTTGTTCAAGACATTTTCTTTTTTCCATTTTATAGTTTTCGTTTTTTTGTCAAAATCAAGTGTCATTTGGTATGTGGATTTATTTCTGAGTTTTCAGTTCAACTCCATTGATTAACCTGTATGATTTTATGTGGTTTTTATTACTATAGCTCTGTCATACAGATTGAAATCTGGGATAGTGTTACCTCCAGAAGTATTTGCTTGCTTTTTTGTTTGTTTGTACAGGACTGTTTTAGCTATCTTGGACTTTTTGTTTTTCCATATGAAGTTGAGTATTATTCTTTCAAGTTCTGTGAAGAATTATGTTGGAATTTTGATGAGAATTGCATTTAATCTGTAGATTACTTTTGGTTAGATTGGCATTTGTACTATGTTAATACTAACAATCCATGAGAATAGTAGATCTTTCCATCTTCTGAGATATTATTCAATTTCTTTCTTCAAAGATTTGAAGTTCTTGTCATACAGGTCTTTCATTGCTTGGTTAAAGTTACATCAAGATATTTCATACTTTTTATGGCTATTTGTAAGGGTGTTGTTTCTCTAAGTTCTTTCTCAGCCCATGTACATTTTGTTTATAGGAGAGCTACTGACTTTTTTAGTTATCTTTGTATGCAACCACTTTGTTGAAGGTGTTTATCAGCTGTCAGAGTACCCTGGTATAATTTTTGGAGTCACTTATCTGTACCATTAAATCATCTGTGATTAGTAATACTTTGACTTCTTCATTTCCAGTTTGTATCCCATTGCTCTCCTTTACTTGTTGAAACTGCAATTTAATTATCAATTTTATTCATTAATAAGTGTAAGCTATAGATCAGACTAGCGGAGCAGTTAGTGGACTGGCAGGAAGTTAAGCCCTGCTTAACTGATGGCCTGACCCATACTGAGGAAAAAGTCCTGGATCAAGATTGGCCTTCACTATCTGTAATGTAACTTCTATTAATTATAAGTTGTTATATTAGGCCAACAGAACAGCTGGCGGCTTGGCAGGAGATTCAGCATGCTTCACTTGCCTTAGAAGTCTGTATGCGGCCTGGTGGTATGGTCTGATGATGAATCTGGTGGGGTAGTTGCCAGATACTTATTAACTATATACTATTATATTAGAACAGCAGAATTGCCATCAGCCGGGAGAGAGAGAGTCACCAGGGTTTGGTGGGAGACCAATGATGTCCCTGGATTGCTTGGACTGGGGGCCAACATGCCACCATGGTCCTTTCTCCAATAATTAAATACATACACCAAGACCTTTTAATGTTTCAATACTTAGCCATTAGCTTGGCAGACTCTCAACTAGCTAATCTAAATTAATCTGGACTATTTAATCCCAAATCATCATGTGGCTTGTTTTGACCATTCAGAACTCTCAAACATGTCTGTCTGTTTCCGTGTCTCCTGGCAGAAAGAGAAATTCCTCCGTGTAAAAGGCAGGGTTCCCATTTCTGTCTCAGGAAGTTCCACCTTCCTATACTTTTTCTGCCCAGAATTGGCCATCAGCCATTTTTATTAACCAATCAAGAGAATGCCTCAGAGGATACAGTAACTAAATCTCAGCATTGAAATCAGCCTATCAGAAGCAATGTATTAGACACTCCTCCAAAAAGTTATCTTACTGCTGAATATAAAAATAGATATGGAGAGAGAGTGGGCAGCCTTTCTTGTCCCTGATTTTAGAGGAATTACATAGTTTTTCACCATTTAATTTGATGTTTGCTATCAGTTTCTTGTATATTACCTTTGCTATGTTCAGGAATGTGACTTTAATTCCAAATATCTATAAGACTTTTAATATGAAGGAATGCTGGATTTTGTAAAAAGATTTTTCATCATCTAATGATATGATCATGTGTTTTTTCTTTAGTTTATTTATACAGTGGATTACATTTTTAGATTTTCATAAGTTGATCCATCACTGAATCTCTGGGAGGAAGCCTAGTTGGTCATGGTGGATGATGTTTTTGATGTGTTCTTTGATTTGGTTTGTGAATATTTTTTGTTTTGTTTGAATATTTATACATCAATGTTTATAAGAGAAATTGGTCTGAAATTCTCTTTCCTGGTTGAGTCTTTGTGTGGTTTAGGTATTAAGTGACTGTGCCCTCTTAAAATGCATTTGGCAGTGTTAATCCTGTTTATACATTGTGGAATAATTTGAGGAATATTAGTATTAGCTCTTCCTGCACTAAAACCATCATATTGAGGGCTTTTTTTGATTAGAAAATATTAATTGACCTTTTCTGTTTCCTAAAGGGTTGTAGGTCTACTTAAACTGGTTACCTGATCGTGATTTATATTTGAAAAGTGATATCAATCAAGGAAATTATCCATTTCATTTATACTTTCAAAATTGTAAAGTACAGTTTCTAAGTAAAGACAATTTTTTAAAAATTTCTTCAATGTCTGTTGTTTTGTTCTCCCTTTCATTTCTGATTTTGTTAGTTTGGATACTCTCTCTCTCTCTCTCTGACTTTTAATTAGTGTGGCTAAGGGCTTGTCTATCTTTTTTATTTTCTTAAATAACCAACTCTTCACTTCATTGATTCTGTGTATTATTCTCTTTGTTTCTGTTTTATTGATATCAGTCCTGAGTTTGCTTATTTCTTGCTTAATCCTGTTGGGAGGGTTTTGTCTTTTTTGTTCTAAAGTCTTCAATTGTACTGTTAATTCTCTAATATAATATCTCATTACTTTCTTTATGAACGTACTTAGTGGTATGAATTTCATTTTTAACACTGCTTTCATTTTGTCCCATAAATTTGGGTATGCTTTGCATTTATTTTTCATTAGAGTAAAAGTCCCCTTTTTATTAATTCATTGACCCAGTCGCCACTGAGTAGAGATTTGTTCAGTTTCCATGAGTTTATAGGCTTTCTGTTGTTTCTGCTGTTGTTGAAGTTCAGCTTAATCATGGTGGTCTGAAAGATACAGTGTTTTATTTCAATATTCTTATATCTGTTGAGACTTGTTTTGTGACCAAGTATAGAGTCAATTTTGGAGAACATTCTGTGAGGTGCTGAGAACAAAGTGTATTCTTTTGTGTTTGGGTGAAATGTTCTGTAGGTATCTATTAGTCCATTTGATTAATGACATCAATTATTTCTCTGTTTTATTTTTGTCTAGATGATTTGTCCATTGATGAGAGTGAGGTATTGAAGTCTCCTACTACTAATGTGTGGGATTCAATGTGACATTTAAGCTTTAAATATGTGTCTTTTTACAAACGTAAGTCCCCTTGAATTTGGGGCATAAATATTCGGAATTGAGACCTCATCTTCGTCGATTTTTCCTTTGATTAGTATGAAGTATCCTTCTTCATCTCTATTGACTAATTTTGGTTTGAAGTATATTTTATTAGAAATTAGAATGGCTATCCTAAGAACAAAAAACAATTCAAGCAGGATTAAATTACCAGATTTCAAGATATATTACAGGGTAATTGCAACATCATTGTAATAAAATATAGTAGTGGTGCAAAAACAGACATATGGACTAATGGGATAAAACAAAGGAAAAAAACATGTATATGCATAACTTCAGCTATTTAGTATTTGAAAAAAGATGTCAAAAACATGCTGTAGAAAAGAAAGTATCTTCAACATATGGTTTTGAGAATACTGGATGTCTACATGGGGAAGAATGAAATTAGATCTCTAAATATCTCCCTGCATATGCATCAAAGATCTTAATGTGAAACTTCAAATACTGAAACTTTTTGAAGCAACCAGAGTACCATACATGTTGTAGATATAGGAAAAGACTTTCTGAATAGGATTCTATTTACCTAAGAATTAAGGCCACAACTATAAAGTGGGACTTCATAAAACTAAAAAGCTTCTACAGAGATAGTGAATCAATTAATTTCATGAAAAGAAAGAATGAGGAGAATTTTTGCCATCTTAACATCTGACAGAGTATTAATATTCAGAATTTATGAGAATAAAAAAAAACAAATAAACAAACAGAGTCAAAAACCAAACTACTTATTCAAAACATGGTAATGGAACCTGAACAGGGAGATCTGAAAAGAAGAAAATATGGATAAAAAATCTCAAAAAATTTCATTATCACTAACAATTAAGGAAATGCATATCAAAACAATTTTGATATTCCATATTACCTCAGGTAGAATATCAAAAATCAATAGAACAACCAACAAATGCTGGAGGGGATGCAGGAAAAACAACATACTTGTACACTATTGGTGGGACAACAATCTGGTACAATCACACTAGAAATCTATGTGGGAAATTTTAAAAATTGAAAAATAAATCTACTGTGTGACTTGGTTTGAGTCAAGGACTTACTCTACAAATATTTGCTCAGTCATGTTCATTGCTATTATATTCACATTAGCTAGGAAATAGAAACCATATAAAAAACCTTCAATTGACAAATGGATAATGAAAATATGTTATAATACACTATGGAATTCAATTCAGCTGTAAAGAAAAGTGAGATCAGGAAATTTGCAAGTAAATCAAAGTAAACGGAAGAGATAATATTGACTGGAGTAACTCAGAGCCAGAAAGACAAACACCACATATATTCTTTAGTCTGAGGTTTCTAGTCTCAAATCTTCAAATGTGAGGATATATCCTGATGTAATTGTAGCAACTAGGAAATTTAAATGGAACTGGTGCCATGGTGGGAAGTGTGAGGGATAATAAACAGAGGAATAGCAAGCTGCAAGTAATTTGAAAGGAGGGATCGGAAAATGGGGAAGGGGGGATGAGGGAGACAAATATAGGAGAAAGAGGGAAAAGGGTAAAATACAGGATGTTGAGAGAAGTCTAAAGTGATCATACTAATAACTTCAGACATAAAATTACCTACTGTACACATAATTTGTTGAATAAATATGCATATATACCAGAAATTTCTCTTCTAAGCTTACAGTGCTCCCTCTACAAGCTAAACATTATCTAACAAAAGCCCAGCACCAGGCATGAGAAGTATTCTATTTAATTTTTCATTAGTGATATTGTTTTATACTTCTATTGCCCTTTGTGGTCCCCAAGAGATGGATGATAAGTCCTTATTGCTAAAGATACAATGATATTCAGAAACAGGACCTAGTTATCCTCTAGCTCGTACTGACATGGAAGCTTACTCCCTGAGTAGTAACTTTCATTGTTCTAGAAGGCTCCATGGAAATGTCCAAAGGTGGTAGCCAACTAATAGTTCTACCTAGGTATGATGCCTATGAAACACAACAATGACCAGCATGACACAATAAACCTAAGGGTTCAGTAGTCACACACATACCTTGGTGGGTTAGCTCTGTAATTGAACTCAAGACCTGCTCAACAAAAGGATAATGGTACTTAGTCTTAGGCTAGTTAAATCTTGGTTTGTGAAGGAGAACCTTCAACTATCATTATACTGAGCAACATAATCCCTAACTATATTCCGCATATTTAGTCTTATACCCAGAAATAAGTGTAGACTTCATAGTGTTCAAGTTTATTTTTAAAAATATGAAGAACAACACAAAACAACTAGTCAAAGTGAAAATTTAAGGAGTTTCCTGTACCAACTGTTACATCTACAATACTAACTCCTGAAACTAAGGCTTAGGGATCATTATGGAACAGGGAGCAGAAAGAATGTATGAACCATTGGAACATGTGCTTGCTATGCAGTTGTATCTCCTAGAAAAGTCTGAAGCTATACTCATAAATTCTCACCAACATGATTGCCTAAATGTGAGGCGAACAATAAAAAAAAAACAATAGACATTTTAACATGCACAGCAAAAGGCAGCAAATATAGTATACAAAGTACTCCACACAATGGAGAAATGCTGAGAGCTGAAGAAAATATCATCCCAGGAACAAAGACAGCAATTGGTTATCCAATATCAGATGGTAAGCCTCTGAAAACATATAAATGTAAGTAACATTAGTCAGACTATATTTACGAATATATATATACAAATGTAAGAATACATATTTAATTTTATATATATATATATATATATATAAAACAACTCTCTAATTGGATTTAAGACCACCTCAACAAGAAAGAAATCATGCTTAGTAATGGAAACCTAGACAACTGACAGCACTAGTTACCTCATGGACCTTAGAGGAGAACCTACAACTACAGTTTTCCTATACCAATACAATCCATATATATATATATGAGACTATTAACTTAGAAGCTGAAAGGAATGGTATATGTGAGGATTTGGAGGTAGGAAAAGGAAGGTGGAAATTACGTAATAGTATAAACAAGGAAATAATAATAATAAAAGCCCACCTATAATTCTGATCTTGCAATTGTACTGTATTTAGTTTCTTGTATTACATAAGTTCATTATGATGTCTTAGGTTCATTTATTTAATGAGTATTAATTTTAAATCCATTTTTACTTAAAAAATTTGATCATTTAATAGTTAAAGATTAAACATCAACTTTCTCCAAAGTACAGGCTCTCAACTCAGTTAATTTTAAGGGTACATTTTTCCCTTTTCGCATAATATGAATTTATAAGTTCAACTCCAGGTTTTACTTTACACATTCGATGAATTTATATTTATTTTAGAGTATAAAACATGTATTTGAGTATGATGTGGATTCTGTCTATTTATAGGTCTGAAGGGTTTTGCATATGAAAATATTTTCTTTTCAATTACAGTTTGATGATTTTTGCCAGGAAATTTCAATTTTCAAGTATATTAGGTACATTACCATTAAATACTTAAGGAAAATAAATTTTGGCTGAAAATTGAAGTTCAGTGAATAAGTAATTTACAATGTGATCTGATCTTCTAAATTATAAAAATTTAATTTCATCTTTGAGGATTATTTTCCTTATAAGTGCTGAAAATTTTACATCTAAAAATTAAGAAACTAAGTGACTGTGGTAGCACAAACATACTTTCATAGAATTATGGAGGTAAGGTTAGAAGATCAAGAGCTCAAGGAAACTCTTACTATTATAGTAATCATTTGGCTCTCCTGTGCTAACTGAGACACTGTCTCAACTTCCTTCATCACCCACCAAAAAAAAGAAGAAAGAAAGAAAGAAAGAAAGAAAGAAAGAAAGAAAGAAAGAAAGAAAGAAAGAAAGAAAGAAAAAGAAGAAGAAAAAAGTAGAAATTAAGAGAGGCTATGCATAAATGTAGCTCAATTTAGTAATCTGAAAGATCATAATATAAATTTTACTGTTAACTGTCTCAATTATTGGAAAAAGATATTTTTAAAGCACAGTAGCAGAAAGTTACCTCATTCAAGTTTGTTCCTTGAATTGAGAGTGTATTGACTAAATTTTTTATATTTCAAGATTTTGTTAAAGAAGTTACTCATTCCTATAAAATGTTGTATTTTCTTTATGACATGCCATTTTCTTAGTAACTATTAAACTTTTAGAACTTCGATTATTTTCCTAAACTCCAATTAAGTAATTATAGTAATGTTTACTGTTGGCTAATATTTCAGAGGTTTTTTTTTTAATGTGTGTTTTTGAAAATGGGTATTTAGAGCTCATGTTACTAGTTTATTACTGGATATGAATATTACAAAATGCTTATTAGACAATAAAAACATGAGTTTATATGGACATCTATGTGTTTTATGACTATATCAATTTAAAGGGAGGAAAGTTTATTTTGCCTAATAGTTTTCAGGGATCTAGTCCATGGTGCATTCTATAAGTTTTAGATCTGTGGCAAGATAGAGACATAATGACAAAACAGTAAAGTGCAAAAGTCAGCATACTTTATGAGAGTCAGAGGGAAATGAAAAGAGGATGTGAGAAAAGCCAGAAGAAAGTGTACTTTTTAATGTTTTATTGTTATGTTCCTTATCAGCACAGTAGTACTTGGTTTTCCAATAGGTTTATGGTCTGTCTTATATTGTTTTTATTTCTTAAGATGAGGGAATGAAGTGGCTTGGGTTTACCTCAGAACATTCCCATCTAACTATCCCTAGGTCTAGGCCTGAAAGCATCTAACCTCCATACAATGTAATCTTCTGTAAGCCCAGACCTTGAAGTCTTCAGCTTCCAGCCTCTGTCTGCTAACCCATGCCTAGAATGTTTGCAGCCTCCAAGATTTACTGCTAAATAAACTCACCCTCTTTATCTCTTTCTGAGCTCAATCTGGCTAGTCCAACTCAGCTGTTGTGGCTCAATATCTTCTCCAAGATGACTGATTCAAACTGGCTTCTCACGGATTCTGATTATATTGCTTTGGTTGGAAAAACTGCCTCTGACCTCCATGAACTGAAATGCACTGGCTGCAAAGACTGCACAAACTGAATAGAACTGTAAGAACTCAACTGACCTCAACTGAACTCAACTGAACTTCCTTTCCTGTTCCGTTCTTGTGAGGAATGGGCATATCCTATCTCTGACTCATTCTGTCAAATCTTTCTTTAATTTGTCACTTTGACTTTCCTTCAATTATATTCCACTTTCTTCTTTCTATAAACTAATCTTACTTTTATTGTTTGGGATTAAAGGTGAATAATAAGGGCATGACTGTATTCCAGCCAGATCATGCTGTAATCAAGGGCATTTCTCCATTCCAGCTTGATCACATAGGCCTAAAAGGCCTTTCGATGTGATATGCTTTCCCAAAGCATCCATGTTGATGGCTTAAAATTCTTCTACATATTCCTGCTTTCTGTTTAAGCTTAAAATTACACAGTTTAACAGTTACAACAGAAACAGTTCAGTTACCAATCCCATAATCTTAACAGTGTGAATGTCCTTATGAAGGTCCTTCATAACTGAAGTCTTGGTCATCTGTCTTTTACAATGGTCTAAATATCCTTATAAAGATTTGCTGATGTGATAATCCTTCATAACTACAGTCCTCATCATCTGTCCTTCAGCCAAATGTCCATTTCAGCATGAAGACATGGCCCCTATTTTAAGTTGCCTCCCACTTGGGGGTCTTACCCTTCGCTGAGTACCATGTACCTTGCCTGCCATAAGCCATTCCAAGATCTGTCTTTGTTTGTCCTAGGCTATCTAGGATCTTATCCATTGTTGGTCAAGTGGAGGATGAGGGGCTGGATGGACTCAAATGACTGGCCTGTAATATGAGAAACTAGCCTCCTGTATAGCCAACCTTTGGTAATGTATTTCCACCTGATGGAGCCTTATTGCCTCCAGCTGCTATTGGATAAACTGCACGAGCTTATTAAGAATACAAGGTTCTATAGTAAGAATGAGAAGGAGAAGGAGCAAGGGTCCAAGAAAGGGGGGGAAGTAGGGTAGAAGGCTATGGAAGCTGCTCCAGAGGGGGTTCTCCTGATGCTCCCGCCTTTGTCACTCTAGATCGTCCTGGAGAGTTTTAATCTTACTCTGGACGATACCCGATCATTGTTGAAGAATCTGCCACGCCATGTTGGGATTCCTGGACCCTGCATCATTAGGTGGGAGGAACTTTATGAGCGTCATCAGGAGAAGAGCCACCTTCCACATTTTTATTGTTGCCTGGAGACAAAACAGAAAGATGCTTCTCAGGGCTGGGTACCCCCTGGAGTGGTCAGTATCATAATCATCATCCTCATTGTCTTGTTACAAATATTTAATGTCCTGTGCGGGGACCCAGATAGGTCTTTTTTTTTTTCATCTTGTGGAGGTCAGACCCTCTCCAAGCTCCAGTCATAGGACTCCTCCATCTGACTTTTATGGAGCTATATGTGATGAATGAGGACCAGTGTCGTTGGAAAGGTGACTGATGATTTTCTTTAGAACAATTTAAGATATTTAAGATAAGCAGTGCTTTTCTCTACTGGTCATGAGGGACCAGTGTTTTTGTAATTGGGATTTAAGGGTTAGATTAAATCTCTCTACTATGGCTTGGCCCCCTAGGATTATATGGGATGCCAATAGAGTGAGATATTTTCCATGTCTGTAAAAATTCTTGAAAGGGCTTGCTTATGAAGCAGGGGCCAATAAACATGTTTTGATGTTTTCTGGCATGCCCAAGGTGGCAAAGTACTGGAGCATATGTCTGATAACATTTTTGGCCTTTTCCCCTGTATGTACCAAGGCCCAACATGCTTGGGAGAATGTGTCCACTGAAAGGAAGACATACTTTAACCTTCCAAAGGCATAAAAATGTGTCTAATGAAAGATCTGTCCTTTCTCAGCCAGTTTAATGAACTGTCCCTATGCAGTAGGGTCAGTTTTCTTAGTCATCTGCATTGCTGTCTTTCTACGTCTCTTTGTCCCTTGAGTCTGACCTTTCATAACACTCGGTTTGGATCTTTATCAATTTTGATGAATCCCATAGTTTTTCATCACATGTGGAAATATACACAAAACCTCCTCCCTAATGTAACACATTCCTTGACTTTGATTCTTATGTTAAAACATATTTAAAATATGCAGGTTGATTTAATTCAGTAGTTTTCTGTACAACTCAATGTCTTCTAGCTAATCTTATTCCCCGTTTCTATTTATCAAGGTACAACTAGATCCTTATGAATAAACATATATAAAGAACTAGCATTTCTTATCTTTTAAACTAGACATCTAGACACTTGCATTTAAACACAGAAACAATCAAGCCATATTACAAAAGATGTTAATATACTGTGTCAGTCAAAATAGATATCCACTGTCTGAGGTTGAAGGAATATCAATCTGAGCCTCCCATTGTAGTAGATCACTTCCCCAAAGGTGTATTGCTGTATCTGCCACATAAGGCTTTAATCTTCCTATTGAACCTTCTGGTCCCATAGACTTAATTTGTCTAACACTTTGTTTTACTTGAGATACTGTTCCAATCCCTACAAACTATAGATACCTTCTGAAGGGGCCAATGGGGATTCCAAGATTCTCATGAGATTATACTTTTATCAGCTCCTGTGCCCATTAAATCTTCAATTTTTATACCATTTGATCTTTTGTTTTCTTCCTGAGACAGGGTTTTTCTGTGTATCCTTGGCTGTCCTGGACTCACATTGTAGACCAGACTAGCCTTGAACTCACAGAGATCCACCTACCTTGCCTTCCAAGTGCGTGTTGGGATTAAAGGCATGTACCACCACACCTGGCTACCATTTAATCTTAAATTTATTCTTCAGTCATTGTAACAGTTTGGCAAGAAAACCTGTCTTCCAGTACTTCCAAATCCCCCTGTTCTTTAAATTGTAGCTGCTTTGCCTTTGATATAGGGAAGCAGTAAAAGCTGAGCAATCTGTTCTCTTGCTCTAAACTGCATATTTTTTAATGTAAACCATAATCTCAATCTCTCACTTCAAGTCTTCATCTATAATTCATGTATACACAATGAATCCTTGAGATGTTAGGTTATTTCTTCCTAAAACCATTCCTACTATCTTTGGGGATAGAGGTCCATGAACTCCAGTGGGTATTTTATACCATTGAATTTTTGTAATAGTGTGAGATTTTACACATGGCTTAATCTAGGGCAACACTTTCTTCTGTAACATGAGTTAAATCTCCAATACCTAGTTTAGTTTTGTCTACTTGCTCTGTGAATTGTTGACAGGAAATACCTGGCTCATGTTTGTTGCTGGATTATAAGCAAACCTGCTGAGGGATCTTAATATTTACAGGATTATCTCATAGGGTATTTCTCATCTAAGGGATTATCTTGAATATTTCTTGCTTATCTGCCTTCATTAGTCAAATGTCTATCCTTTCCACACATTCTACAAATCCCAGAAGTTTAAGGTCTTCTAGAAGACTCTCTAGGAACACTCTGCCTTTCCAAATGGCCACAGTCAAAAAAATGGACATTTTGATATCTAGGATTATTAGCCATTGCTTGCCTAATTATATAGTAATTAGGGTTAATATCAACAGTAGTTATAATCCATTCATCCACTGCTGCTGATCAAGCTTTTAAAGGTTTAAGAACTTTTTACACTCTGCATTTTGGATTTTTAAAAGCTAAAGTTTCAATTAATACCCATCTCCCATCTGGATATGATATTGCAGACTTTAATTTATTTAGGAATTCAGTAAATGCCTCTTTGGGGCTTTGCATAATCTTTGTGAATGACATAAACCATTTTCCTTGTTCTTCCACCTTATCCCAGGCTCTTAAATCTACTCTTGCACATTGTATATTAATACTCATCAAATTGCATCTGCTGTCTTAAATCAGAAAATTGACCTTCCCCAAAAATTGATATTTCACAATATTAGCACCTTTAGATATATTATGATTTTCCATAAATGCAGCTTCTTCTTGCCATGATGTCAGTCATTGTAATTGAAAACCAGCTTCTAGTACAGCTGCTGCTAAACCTTTCCAATCTTGGGGGATAATCCTATGTTGGGAAGCCCAGGTTTTTAACTACTGTCTCACATAGGGTGTGTGTGCATTCCTTAAGTCATTATTGATTCTTTAAAAATGGCCAAGATCTTGATAGCTGAATAATATTCCATTGTGTAGATGTACCACAGTTTTTTAACCCATTCTTCAGTTGAGGGACATCTTGGTTGTTTCCAGTTTCTAGCTATTAAAAATAAGGCTGCTATAAACATAGATGAGGAAACTTCCTTATGATTCAGTGAAGAGGCATTTGGGTGTATACCCAGAAGTGGTATGGCTGGGTCCTGAGGCAAAGCTATTCCAAGTTTTCTAAGATATCGCCAGACTGATCTCCATAGTGGTGGGAACTGTCCAGGCAGCCACTGGTATGTCATTTCTTAGTTTGGGAAGCTGCAGGCCCTGTACTTCCTATAAAATCAGATATATTTATCCCTCTCAGGTCTCTGAGGTGGTTGAAGAATAGATATCTAGAGTCTCATAATTAAATTTTGAGTTGTTTAGGAGTCAAGAGAGTGTTACAGATCTAAGAAGATGCTTTTAAAATTGTGAGGCAAGTTAGTATGAAAGCTGAGTTAGATATAGAACTTTAAACTCATGGAGATGTTTAGATAGTAGAATGTTAAAGTCAGGTACCAAATACATATGGACTGGACATTGGGAATGTAGGCTAAGCCATATAACCCTCATAACTGTGGCCTAATTACCTCTGTTGTTTTGTATTGTATTTATTATTATAAGAGAAAGATCCATTTGTTGGACTGAAAGGGGAAACTGTAGGGAGAAATAAGATATACCTTAAACTTAAAAAAAAAGGGAAGCGGATGGGGGGTCGAGGTTGGGAGGGTGGGACTGGAAGAGGAATAGGGAGGGGACTGCGATTGAGATGTAACTTGAAGAAATAAAAAATAAAGGAAAAAATGGCCAAGATCTTGTATTTTAATAGAATTTCAGGCTAATAATTCATTTTGTGAATTTTCACTGCTTTCTGGCACTTGTTTCTAGGTCCCTAGGAAAATTAGAGGGACTGGTCACCTTTCCTCAGTTTCATTATGAGGTGGTACCATAGGTTCAATGGACTCTGTATCTCAATCCTTAATTTCAATTAGGTACCATAGGTTCACAATTAAGCACTTCCTGTTCTCTTACTTCCTCTGTCTTTTATCTCTAAGCCTTTGTAATATAGCTACTCTTTCTTTTTATACATCTATTTTTCTTTCTCTACAGCAATTTTTTTCAGCCTTGTTTTTGACAGGACATATATAAAGATTGCAATTGAAAGTAGGGAAGGATTTACTCCAGTGGTCACAGTTGTAGTAAGTACTACAATGACTTTTGCAAGTAATTTTTCTATCCCCTGATTCCCTACCCTTGGTGTTAAGGGTTCTGAAATGAAATTTCACATTTCTAATGCAGGAAAAGTCTGATTATATAATTAAAATTGTCTTTTGGGGTTGCTTACTGTAATTAGCTGTCTCAGAGGCTCCTGTGTCATTCCTTGTTCTAGACTTGAGGCTTCTGCAGCTGCAGCGACTCCTAATTCTCTCCAGGGATTTGGTTGAAGTCAAACAACTGATGCTTCCTCTGGAGGTGATCCTGGGCAGATTTTTTCTGTGGCTTTCTGTCAAATATTTCTTGTCATCTGTGACATTTCTGTCAGATGCCCTTTGCTTTCTGTAACACTGATTGACTTTGTTCTTCTCCAATAACATTGGGTTTTTCTTCCAACTATGTTGAGCACCAGATGTAAATGTTTTTATTTCCTCATATGAGGAGATGAGAAGAGAACTACATGAAAGCTTTATGAATACTTGTCTTGGGCTGAGACCAGAGTCTTTCTACCTACCTATCCCTAGGGCTAGACCTTAAAGTTTCTAGCCCTTATACAATGTAATCTTCTGCAAGCCAAGACCTTGAAGGCTTCAGCTTTCAGTGTCTGTCTGCTAACCTAGACCTAGAATATTTGCAGCTTCTGAGACTTGCTCACCTTTTCTAGTTCTTTATGAACTCAGGCTGGCTGATTCAACTCAGTTTTTCTGGCTCAAACTGTTCTACAAGCTGACTGAGTCAAATTAACTTCTATGGGCTTCTAAATGAATTATTCCGCTTGGAAAAACTGCTTCTGAACTTAATGATCGGAACTGCACTGATTGCACCAACTGCACCATCTGAACAGAACTGACTGGAACCTCGTGAACTCAACTGGGCTGTCCAGAATTATATCCTCTTTTCTGTACTGCTCCCTTAAGACTTGAGTATATTCTATCTCTGACTTATTCTGTCAAATATTTCTCTGATTCATTACTTTGTCTGCTCCTCAATTAGAAGTAATTTTCAAACATCTCTGCTTCCTTCTATAAACTAATTGTTTGGAATTTAAGGTGTATACTAAGGGCATATCTGTATTCCAGCCAGATCACACTGTGGTCCAGGATGTATCTGTATTCTAGCTGGGTCACATAGACCTAGAAGTTCTTTGGATGTGATTCTTTGCCAGAGAATCCATGTTGCTGGATTAAAATTCCTCTATACTATGTATTCTCAGGTTCTAGTTCACACAGGCAGTGTCAGGCATGGGTTCTATCATGTAGATAGACCTTAATTCCAATCAGGTGGTGATTGTTCCCACAACGTTCGTGCCATTATTACAGGAGCATAACTTGTAAACAGGTCATCATTGTATATTTAAAGTTTTTGTTTCTTAATTTTGGTTGGTGTTTACCTTTCTTGTCTGGTAGTGTGCAGACTATCTGACAGTTCTATGCATATTATTCAGAAGAGGCAAAGGGTCTAAATAGACACCAGCTTGTTTTCTCTATGTTCAGTGCATTGTATAGTTGTTGTCTTCAGCTACAGGGCTTTATTATCAGGTTTTGGAAAGCAATCAATAGCCTTATCAATAGCCTGGGTTGTTTTGGAGTTTCCATCGAGCAATTTTGTCCAACAACTTGATTAGATGTAACCTGTTCCCAAAAGTGGAGGTTCCATTTGGTGGTAAGACATATTCAGTTAGATCTTTGTTTCTCCTGGTTTTTATTATTGCAATTTAGATTTCTTTCATGCATAAATACATTTTCAAAATCTTCCATTCTATTAGGTTTCTATACAACTCCCACAATGACCTTAATTTGACTATCTCTTTCTGTATTCTTTCCCTTACATCTCTTCTCCACCCCCTATCCATTTGATCTTCGTGTTACATTTCCACAGCTACAACTCTTTATCCATAGCGATTTTCTATATTTCCTCTTCTTGGGAAGAACGTTCCCTCATCCTTAGTCCCTTACTGTATAAATAAGCTCTATGTTTGTATGCATTGTAATCTACTTATTGAAGACTTAATAGATAACTTCCACATACAAACTGATAAATATCATATTTGTATTTCTGGATGGGGCTAGGTTACCTCACTCAGAATGATTTTTTTCTGTCTCCATCAATTTACCTTTGAATTTTATGATTTTATGATTTTAAAGAGCTGAGTAATGTTCTATTATCTAAATGTAACCACATTTTCTTCATTCATTCATCTATTGATAGACTTCCAGACTGCTTCTAGTTTCTGGCTACTGTGAATAGAGAAACAGTGAACACTGATGAGCATGTGTCTCTGTAGTGGAATATAGACTGTTTTGAGTATATGCCCAAGAATGGTATAGTGGGATCTTGAGGTAGGTCAAGTCTCAGCATCATAATGAACTGTCACACTGTTTTCCATAGTTGGCAGTACAAGTTTACACAAGCACTGGGAGAATGCTCCCCTTAGTCAATGTCTTCATCAACATGAGGTGTCATTTGGTTTTTTTCATTTATCCTAGCCATTCTGAATGCTGTAAGAAGAAATCTCAAGGTAGTTTTGATTTGAATTTTGCTGATGACTAAGGAGAATGAATATTTCTAGAGGGGTTTCTAGATATTTGTGTTTTGTCTTTTGATGATTATGTTTAGATCTGTACCCCACTTTGTATTTGGGTTATTTTTTTTTTTGTTTTCCAGTTTGAGTTATTTATATATTTTAGATAATAGCCATTTATTAAATGTGTAGTTGATAAAAATCTCTTCCCATTCTGTAGACTATCAGTTTGTATGAATGATGATGTCATTTGCCATACAGAAACTTTTACATTTCATGAGTGCTCATTTATTAATTGCTTTCTTAGTCACTTTGCTATTGGCATTCTATGTAGAATGACTTTGAGTTCCACATTATCCCCCACTTTTTCTTCTATCAGATTCAGCATATCTAGCCTTATGTTGACTTTTTTCATCCATTTAGAGTTGAGTTTTGTGAAGGATAATAAATACAGACAGATTTACATTCTTTTCCATGTAGCCATCCAAGTTTTCCAGCACCATTTGTTGATGCATTATTTTTCCATTGTGCACTTATAACACAAAACAAAGCAAAACAACCAACCAACCAAACAAACAAACAAACAAAAAACAGAGGTTCATAGGTGTGTGGACTTATGCCTGGGGATTCCATTTGATTACACTAATGAACTTGTTTTAAACCAGTACTATGCTTTTATAAATTATGGTTTTTGTAGGACAATTTTGGAAGAGATATGGTGATACTTCCAGCAATAATATTATTATACAGTATTGTTTTAGCTATCCTTTGGGATTTGCTTGCAGTTTTGTGTATTTTTATTGGTCAGTGTTCTTATGTGTGATTTGTATTTCATTAAATTATAGATTTCTTTGTTTCTGTTTAAAGCCCCTTGGCTGTACGTATTCCTCACTTCAGTTTGAACTTTGCTTCAAGTATCCTTTTTAAGGTATTTTGCTGTTGGATTTGATATTTTGGGGGCTGTATGTATAATGGAAAGTATTTTTTTCTTTGATCTATGACATAATTTGTCTGGATACAAATAGTCTAGACTAGCAATCATGGTCTTTTTGAACCTGGAATGTATTGCTCCAGGCTCTTCTGGCTTTCAGGGTTTCATTTGAGAAATCTGATGTTACTCTTATGCATTTTCCTTTATGTGAAGTTATGAGGCTTACATTTTTTTTGTTTGTGTTTTTAGTTACATCTTTCAATAATTTAATTTGTTTCCATATGTTTATCTTTTGAACTGTACTATACTTTGGGGAGTTTCTTTTCTTATATTATCAAGTTGGTGTTCTTTGTGCTTATTTCTCTGTGGGTATGTCATCCTTAGTTTGGTGAAGTTTTTTCTATGATCTTAAAGCATACTTATTCCAGAAATTGACCTGCAATTCTACTCAATTATGTATACCTATAGTGTATGTATATCTAATTTATATATAAGTGAATAAATACCATATTTGTTTTTTTGTTTTTTGAAGGTATATATTTCTACATGTTTCTTTCCTATACTTTATTTTAATTTTTCATATTCTTTGATTATTTAATCTATATATTTTACTTTATCTCTTTGTCTTGATATTCTGCTTTCTCCTGATTCATTGTATATCTAAGGCTTCCCCTTGAATTATGTAATAAGGATGCTGAGTTGTTCTTCAATTCCGTATTCATTTCAGCTAGTGTTTTCTTTAATATTTCTATATGCTTAATTTTTGTTCTCAAATCCTGAATTTATTGTCTCATTTCCTTCAGCTTTGTATTTTTATTTTCTCAGACATCATTTGAGAGTTTATTTTTGTATTTTTAGATATTCTTTAAATTCCGTGAATTTATGGATAACATTTATTTAATTTTATTTTTTTAAGGTCTGTGTCTGGGTGTTCATCTGGGTGGTTCTTAGGACATGATTTGTATAGGTGAAGGGAGGGCCTTGATGGAAGGCATGCTGCCTTAGTTATTCATATGGTTTTTGTGATTTTATCTGTGCATTTAGACATGTTCTTATGATTTTGTATTTGATGTGATAATCTGGGTTTCCTTAGATTTTGGCAGTGCAGTAGCTGTATAGCATCAGATAGATGAGGTAACTTGGTGAATGAACTGTGTAATGGATCAGACAAAAATGTCTCTTAATCCATAATTCTGTAACTAGTCCTGTGGTATAGAGATAACAGTAGATGTATGGATAGGACATGTAAGAAATATCTCACAATTCAAAGGTACACTGATCTGAACCTAGGTCTATGGGTATGGAGATAGTCACAGTTGGAGATTGGACAATGGGGGAAGATGAGAAAGGGAAGAAAGAAATTAACAGGAAAAATTACTCACAAATAAATAGAGTTCCTGGCTGCAGGTCTGGAACTAGGTTTGTAGGTTTAAAAATAAGGGTGCTGTGAGCAGAGAAAGGGAAGAAAGGTAAGAAAGTACTTAACAAACAAAGCTAGTTAACACGCAGGGTTTATAGGTGAAGAACTAGGCTAATGAGTTTGCAGATGGGGTCGGTTGTGGTAAATTCACAGAAATGGAAAACTCACTTGGCAAAGGCTGATGCAGAACCAAGAGTGATCATAGGTTGCAAGTTTGGAACTAAGCATGTGGATATAGACATAGTAAAAAATGGAGAACTAAGCATGTGGATATAGACACAGTAAAAAATGGAGAATGGTGGTGGGTGGGAGATGTAATGGGAAATGTAAGAAGCAATTTATCTGGCTCACATATAAAGAAGTTTCAAGAATTCATAGGCCATGGACCTGAAACTATGCTTCGGAGTTTACAGAGCTCTTCCTTTTTTTTTTTTGTAGTCTTCTTCAGAAGTAAACTTATGTTATCTTAAAATTTTCTCCATGGAAAAATGTAAATTATGAATTCTATGCATTATCTTCAACTATGTTGCTACTGACTGTCATAGCAGTTTCCAATAAATAATTCCAAATCTGTTGTCAGAGTGATTGTCCTTGTTTAAACAAAAATTTCTTGTCATAAAACAAAAGAAAATGTTCTGAATGTAAGAAAGGGACTTGTAGGGGGTACTGAAAAATGGATAGGAGATAAGTGAGGATGTTGTATTATAAGCATGAAAGTTTCAAAGAACAAAGTTTTTTTAAAAAGAGAATAATTCTGTGACATATATATATATGAGGTGTCACATGATGTTTTTAGAAAATGTTATATAATTTACAATTTTTAACCAATTTAAGAGCTGTTCTATTGTTTGTGAGCCTTACCTTTTAATAGTTGAATCATTTCTGACTATAAAGACAATTGATCTTCCATATTCATTTGTGCACTATTTAAATAACAAGGAAGCAGAAACTAGTTATTCATCAGCTGAGGAACAGATGATGAAAATGTGGCATATAACAATGGACTATTATACAGTGCTAAAAAGCAAAAAATGGGCAGTGGCACAGAATGCCCTTTGCACTCAGCACCCCATCTCCTGGGTACTCCCTCTGTCTGTAACCACAGAGCCAGGTAGCCATCAGTAACAACCAAGTAAGGCTATTCCCTCAATCACTTTCCAGACAGGCTGTAGTCAAACCTTACAACAGCGTGGTCTTCCCCTTGCCCTCTGCATCCCATCTCTTGGGATCCATCTCTACCTGAAACCCCAAAACAAGCTAGCCATCAGTAACCACTAGGTGAGGCTCCTCCCCAAATGCCTTACCAGCTGGGTAGTGCAGACAAACCTTGTACCTGTGAGATTTCCCCCTTGTTCTCTGCTCCCCATCTCCTGGGCATCATTTCTGCCTGCAACCCCAGACCCAAGAGGCCATAAATGACCACCAGAGCCAGGCAGCCATCATGAACCACCAGATGAAGTTCCTCCTTCAACTCCTTATCTGCCTGGCCACACTGGCAAACCCTGCACCATTGCAGTCTTCCCCTTGCCATTCACCTCTATTCACCTGGTGTTTCATCTCTACCTGAAACCCCAGAGCCAGGTGGCCAACAGGGACCACCAGACATGTACAGAACATCTCACCCAAGCACAAAAGAAAATACTGCTTTCTCAGCACCTAATGGAACCTTCTCCAAAATTGACCATATAGTTGGTCACAAAGCAAGCTTCAACAAATATGGGAAGATTTAAATAACCCCTTGTACCTTAGCAGATCACTATGTATTACAGCTGGACCTCCACAACAAGAGAAACAACAGAAAGCCTACAAACTTATGGGAACTGAACAATTCTCTACTCAATGACCACAGGGTCAGGGAGCAAATAAAGAGAAAAAATTAAAGACATTTTAGAACTCACTGGAAACAAAGGCACAACCAAAATGTATGGGACACAATAAAATCATGCTAAGGTAAAAGTTCATAGTACTAAGTACCCCCATAAAGAAATTGGCAATATCTCATACTAACAACTTAACAGGACATCTGAATCCTCTAAAACAAAAAGTAGCAAACACAAGAAAGCGGAGTAGACAGCAGGAAATAATCAAACTCAGGGCTGAAATCGATACTTTAGAAACCAAGAGAACAGTACAAAGAGTCAACAAAACTGAAAGCTGATTATTTGAGAAAACCAACAAGATACAAAAACCCTTAGCCAAAATTACTAAAAGTCAGAGAGAGAGAGAGAGAGAGAGAGAGTATGCAAATTAACAAAATCAGAAATGAAAATGGGGATATACCAACAGGCATGGAGGAAATCAAAAGAATCATTAGGTCTTACTTCAAAAGCCTATACTCCATAAAACTGGAAAATATAAATGAAATGGACTTTTTCCTTGATAGATATCACTTACCAAAGTTATATTAAGATCAGGTTAACAATCTAAATATTCCTATAATCACTAAAAAATAGAGGCAGTTATCAAGTCTCCTAACCAAAAGGAAAAAAAATGTCCAGGGCCTGTTGGCTTTCGTACAGAATTCTACCAAAACTTCAAAGAGGAGCTAACAGAAATACTCCTCAAAATCTTACACAAAGTAGAAACAGAAGGAACATTATAAAACTAATTCTTTGAAGCCACAGGTCACCCTGATTCTTAAACCACACAAAGACTCAAAAAACAAAAATCACGTTAGACCAATATCTCTCATAAACATTGATGCAAAAATATTCAGTAAAGTACTCACAAACCAAATCCAAGAATACATACAAAACATCATCCACTATGGTCAAGTAGGCTTCATCCCTGGGATGCAGGGATGTTTCAACGTATGAAAATCCATCAGTGTCATCCACCATATGAACAAACTGAAAGAAAACAAATCACATGGTAATATCATTAGATCCTGAGAAAATATTTGACAAAATCCAACACCCCTTCATGATAAATGTCTTGGAGAGATTGGGGATCCAAAATCCATATCTAAAATAATAAAGGAAACATACAGTAAGACTATAACTAACAACAAATTCAATGGAGAGAAAACTCAAAGCAATTTCACTAAAATCAGAGACAAGACAAGGCTCTCCACTCTCTCTATATCTATTCAACGTAGTACTTGAAGTTCTAGCTAGAGCAATAAGACAATTAAAGCAGATCAAGGGAATACAAGTTGAAAAGAAAGACATCAAAGTATCTTTTTTGCAGCTGATATGATAGTATATATAAAAATGACCCATGAAAGTCATCCAGGGAACTACTACAGCTGAAAAACACCTTCAGCAACGTGGCTGGAAAAAAATAACTCAAAAAAATAAGTAGCCCTCCTTTACATAAATAATAAACGGGTTGAGAAAGAAGTTAGGGAAACAACACCCTTCACAGTAGCTACTAATAATATAAAATCTTTTGGTGTGAAATATCAAGCATGTGAAAGACCTGTATAGCAAGAACTTCAAGTCTCTGAAGAAAGAAATTGAGGAAAATATAAAAAGATGGAAAGATCTTCCACATTCATAGATTGGAAGGATTAATATCGTAAAAATGGTCACCTTACCAAAAGGAATCTACAGATCAATGCATTTCCCATAAAAATACCAAAACAAATTTTACAGACCTTAAAAGAGCAATTCTCAGCTTTATATCTAAAAATAAAAGCCAGGATAGCGAAAACAGTACTGTACAACAAAAGAACTTCTGGAGATGTCATCATCCTTGATTTCAAGTTGTACTACAATGCAATAGTAATAAAAACCACATGGTACTGTCATAAAACAGACAGGTTGATCAATGGAATCAAATAGGAGACCCAGAAATAAGCCCACACACCTATGGTCACTTAATTTTTGACAAAGAAGCCAAAATCATAGAAAGAAAAAAAAAGCATCTTCAACAAGTGGTGCTGGTGTGACTGTATGAATACATGTAGAGAGATGAAAATAGATCCATATTTATCACTCTGTACAAAATTCAAGTCCAAGGGGGTCAAAGACCTCAACATAATATAATTATTATCAGGAGAAATTGCTATTCATTGGCAGTCTTTCTCTAAGATCCAATCAGATATATAATTTTAAAAGTAAAATGAAACTCATATTCATGCATAATTTGTATTACATTTGCTTATTTGTTGCAGAATATATGTAAGTATTTCTAATATGAAATCCAAAATAAGCAAGGTGGGTGGCACATAACTAGAACATCAGCATTTATAGGCACTGTCAGGTGGATCTCTGTGTTTGAAACCAGACTAAACTACATAGTGAATTCCAGTCCAGTCAGAGATACGAGGTGAGAATTTCTTAAAGTAAAATAAAATAAATAATATAAATCTCTAGAGTGTAACAGAATATTTTTATTTATAAACACTTATATTTACTAATACATAACAAACATCTATAAAATACCTAGGTCCTATAACCTAAAACCCACACTCTAAAATCTATAATCTATCTGAGAATACCCTAATACCTAAGAACACTAATACCTATCTAAAAACACTTAACTAACACTATTGTAACTTTCCTCAAAGATAGTAATATTCTTAGCGTAGGTCCTTGCAGGATGATTGGTTTACTGCAGTCCCATCAGGTAGTACTTTTAAGCTTAAATCCATAGGGTCTTACTTTATCAGTTTGCAGGGCCAATTTATTTCAACCACCAAATTGTGGCCTGTTTATAAAGTCAGTCTGTTCCAGCTACCAAACTGAGGCCAGCTTTTTCCATCAGCTAAGACTCGCCTCCAAGTTCTCTTTAGCCTTAAGCCTCTCTAAGGGACTTCTGAACTTCATTCCCCTCACTCACTTTTTTGCCACTCTGGGGCCCCAAGACAGACATCTTCAAGGAACTTTCTCTCAGCGGGTTTTATGGCCATGCCTTTGCCTCTATCACACTCTAAATTCTGTTAATGGCGTACCTTGCTGTGTGTCTTCAGTGTGACTTCTCACTTGGTGAGGGAAGGAGGAAGAGAGCGACTACATGGATCCTCTGACTTATATATGGTCTTATCTTGTGAGCATTGAAAGTCTCAAGGGTTCATGGGATTTCTTATGGCAACTGACATCACCTGTGTAGCTTGGGTGGTTTCTTAGCTACACCACTTCAACAGGGCATATTGTCTGGCCACAACTGACTTTGTCTGTATCAGCATGTAAAGGGATGCCAAACTTCCCTTATGTGCTGCTAGATGCTAATCTGAACTGCCTACTAATTCACAAATAGGCCTAACTTCTACCACACTGGATGAAGCCTACAGACACTGGAAGATGATCATTATTTTCATAAAGGAATGATTGAGGCATTTTAGTATGCCTTTAAAAAATATTTGGATATGCAAGTCAATTAATTGCTAATGATTTTTAAGATAACAGTGTAGGGAGATATTTGATTTTATTTTTTTACTGATATAAGTTTCAAATTTTTAATTTTTCACAAGGTTATCATCATTCCAACTTCTAAATATTTTCCACATCTTAATGTAATGAATATTGTTTTATGAAGAGTTTTGAAATTCAGAAATTAATTTTTAAGCCATTCACTTTATTAATCTCTGCCAATTAAAATTTAGTATTATTTGATAAAGACTAATTATTAATTATATTATGTTGATCATATAAATTGTTATCATGTCTAGTTACATTTTGTGTGATGATGGAGTGTTATGAAGTGAGACCATTATAAAAGTAGGAAAACAATAAAATTATATTACAAATTTTAAGGCAAATCTTTAAATATAAAATATAAATCTTTAAAATTATGTCAGTGTCCCTGGATTAGCTGACTTTCACCATGAGGACTAAATAGGACTACTTAGGTGGGGTTTCTCCCTTTACCTGCCCCCACCCTCCCTGTGTCAACCAGCACTTTGGCACAGATCCAGCGCACCTTAGCTGAGAGCTGCATCCCAGGCTGCACTGTTCCTTCCCTGCCCCACCAGAGGTGACAAGGCCTCACTCCTCAGGAGCATCCAGCTCCATTCTTTGAACCCTACACCTCCTTGGATCTCCCTGAACCTGAACATCTAGGGTAGATCTCCCCTTACCTCCCCCCAACCAATGTCCTACCCTTTCCAACACCCTGAGACCCTCCAAGCTTCTCTGAGCTGGGGGCATTCTCTCCAAAAGACATCTTCTGGACCTGTGCCTCCCTTGATTCACTGACCTTCACTCTCAGGACTACATAGGAATACATAAGACTACACAGGACTACACAGCCTGGGCGGAGATACAGGTCAACAAGATTATAAGGTCTCCAAAGCAATGTTCCTTCCTTAGCACCAAGTTGAGAAGGCTCCAGGAACAAACAACTAAGGAATGCTAGATGGCAAAAGGCCAGTGAAAGAACAGAACTGACTAAAGTCAGGGAAATTCAACTCCAACAAAATTCAGCCATACTAGTAAATCAATTCCTGACCATCCCACCATGGCTGAAACACAAGAATATGATGACAAATCTATACTTATGAAGATGATAGAAGCCTTAAAAGAAGAAAATACATCCCTTAAAGAATTTAAGCCACAATTCTATAGATAGATGTTATGGAGAATTCCTTTAAAGACTTCCAAGCAATCTCAGTCAAACAAGAATGGGAAAGAGATAAAGAATTTCAGGCAAAGACAACCAAACTGGAAGAGAGAATGTATAAAAGAGTTCAAGACATGAAACTAGAAAGAAGCAATAAAGAAAAACACAAGCAGAGACAATTCTGAAGGTAGAAAACAAAGGAGACAGAACAGAAACTACAGACATAAGGATCACCAATAGGATACAAGAGACAGAAGACTGAACCTCAGAATAGGAAGATTCAATTGAAGAAATCAATACAAAAACCAAAGAGAATGTGAAAGCTAAAATAGTCTTCTCTCACAACATCCAAGAAATCAAGGACTCAATGAAAATACTGGACCTAAGAATTATAGGAATACATGAAAGCAAAGACTCCAGAGACCAAGCACCAGGAAACATTTTTAACAAAATCATAGAAGAAAATTTCCCAGACCTAAAGAAAGAGATGCTGGTAAAAACCCAAGAGGCATACAGAGCTCCAAACAGATTGGACGAGAAAAGAAATTCCTTCTGCCACATAATAGTTGAAACTCCAAATATACAATACAAAGAAAGAATATTAAAAGCTGTAAGAGAAAAAGGCCAAGTAACATATAATGGCAGACCCACCAGAATTATACCCAACTTTTCCTCAGAAACTTTAAAAGCCAGAAGGGCATGGTCAGATGTCCTACAAGCCATAAGAGATCACAGATGCCAGCCTGGATTACTGTATCCAGTAAAACTTTCAATTACCATAGTTGGAGAAAGCAAGATATTCCACAAGAAATCCAAATTCAAACAATATCTACCCACAAATCTAGCTATAAAGAAGATCCTAGAAGGAAAATTCTAACCCAGAGAAGATAACTACAGCCAAGAAAACACAGGAAACAAATAACTCTACTGCTCCTAAACCAAAAGAAACACACAAATGCACTACCACCAGCTACATCAAAATAGCAGGAAATAACAACGTAGGGTCATTATTATCTCTCAACATCTATGGACTCAACACCCCAATAAAAAGACACAGATTTACAGAACGGATCTGTAAACAAGACCCATTATTTTGCTGTATACAAGAAACACAGCTCACCAGCAAAGATAGATTCTACCTCAGAGTAAAGGGTTGGGAAAAGATTTTCTATTCAGATGGTCCCAGGGAGCAAGCTGGAGTAACCATCCTAATATTCAATAAAATAGACTTGCAAACAAAATTAATCAAAAAAGGGACAGACACTACATACTTGTCAAAGGAAAAATTCATCAAGATGACATCTCAATACTGAGTATCTATGCCCCAAATACAAGGGTACCCACATTTGTAAAAGAAACACTAATAAAGTTTAAACCACACATAGATCCCCACACACTAATAGTGGGAGACTTTAACACCCCACTCACAAAAATGGACAGGTCATTGAGACAGAAGCCAAACAGACAAATAATGAGATTAACAGAGGTCATGAATCAAATCTACCTAAAAGATATCTATAGAACATTTCACCCAAGCTCAAAAGAATATAACTTCTTCTTAGCACCTGATGGAAACTTCTCCAAAATTGACTGTACACTCGGTCACAAACAAGCCTCAAGAGATACAAGAAAATTTAAATAACCCCTTATATTTCATCAGACCATCATGGATTAAAACTGGAATTCAACAACAACAGAAATATCAAGATGCCAACACAATCATGGAAATTAAAATAAACTTGCTACTTAATTACTATTGGCTCAGCGAAGAAAAAAAGAAAGAAATCAAAGACTGTCTAAAATTTAATGAAAATGAAAACACAACATACTCAATCCTATGAGACACAATGAAAGCAGTGCTATGTGGAACGTTCATAGCACTAAGTACCTTCAAAAAGAAAATTGTGACAGCTCATATTAGCAACTTAACAGCTGAACTAGAAGAGCTAGAAAAAAAGGAGAAAACACTCCCAAGAGGAGCAGACCACAGGAAATCATCAAACTCAGGGCTGAAATCAACAGCTTAGAAACCAAAAGAATAACTCAAAGAATTGATGAAACCAAGAGTTGGTTCTTTGAGAAAGTCAACAAAATAGACAAACCCTTAGCCAAACTAACTAAAAGGCAGAGGTAAAAATACCCATATCAACAAAGTCAGAAAGGAAAAGGGAGAAATAACAACAGACATATAGGAAATCCAAAGATTCTTTAGGTCTTACTTCAAAAACCTGTATTCCACAAAATTTGCAAACCTAAGCAAATAGACAACTTTCTTGATAAATTCCACCTATGAAAGTTAATTCAAAACCAGATCAACAAATTAAACAGTCCTATAGCCCCTAAGGAAATATAGGCAATCTTTAAATAAGCAATCTTTAAAAGTTTTCCAACCAAAAATAGCACTTAGCCAGCTGGCTTTCATCACAGAATTCTACCAGAACATCAAAGAAGAGCTAATACCAATACTTCTCAAAATCTTCTACAAAATAGGGAGGTAAGGAACACTGCCAAACTTATTTTATGAGGCCACAGTCACCCTGATATCTGAACCAAAGTCCCAACAAAGAAAGAGAATTTCATACAAATTTCCCTCATGAACATAGATGCAAAAATAGTAAATAAAATACTTGCATATCGAATCCAAGAACACATCAAAAGTATCAACACCATGATCAAATAGGTTTCATATCAGGAATACATTGGGTTGTCCAACATCTGAAAACCACTAACAACCATTTAAACAAGCAGAAAGAAAAAAAAAACTACATGACCATCTCGTTAGGTGCTGAAAAAGCATTTGACAAAATCCAACATCCCTTCATGTTAAAAGTCTTGGAGAGAACTGGCATGCAAGTTCCATACCTAGTAATAATAAAGGGAACATGCAGCAAGCCAGTAGCCAACATCAAATTTAATGGAGAGAAAACTTAAAGCATTTCCTCTAAAATCATGGACAAGGCAAGGATGCCCACTCTCCCCATACCTCATCAACATAATGCTTGAAGCTCTAGCCAGAGCAATAAGACAACTAATGGAAATCAAGGGGACACAAATTGGAAAGGAAGAAGTGAAATTATCCCTATTCATGGATGATATTATACTATATGTAAGTGACCCCAAAAATTCCACTAGAGAATTCCTACAGCTGATAGATTCTTTCAACAAGGAGGTTGGATAAAAAATTAACTCAAAAATATTGGTAGCCATTCTTTACACAAAAGATAAATGGGTCAAGAAAGAAATTAAGGAAACAACACCCCTCACAATAGCCACAAATAATATAAAATACCTGGAGATAACTCTAACCAAGCATGTGAGAGATCTGTGCAAGAAGAACTTCAAGTCCATAAAGAAGGAAATTGAAGAAAACATCAGAGGATGGAAAGCTCTCCATGCTTATGGATAGGTAGAATAAAAATGGCCATCCTACCAAAAGAAATATACAGACTCAATGCAATTCCCATCAAATACCTACACAATTATTTACATAAGTTGAAAGAATAAATCTCAACTTCATATGAAAAAAAAAACCAATGAGAATAGTTAATTAAATCCTGTACAATAAATAAACATCTGGAGGTATCACCATCCCTGCTTTCAAGCTGTACTACAGAGCAACAGTAATAAAAACAGTATGATACTGACTGGTATAGAAATAGACAAGTTGATCGATGGGATTGAGTTGAAGACCCAGAAATAAACCCACACGCCTATGGTCACTTAATTTTTGACAAAAAAGCCAAAACCATACAATGGGAAAAGGACAACATCTTGGACAAATGGTGTTAGTTTAACTGGGTGTCAACATGTAAAGGAATGGAAATAAGTCCATATTTATCACCCTACACAAAACTTAAGTCCAAGTGGATCAAAGGTCTTAACATAAAACTGGACATACTAAATGTAATAGAAGAGAAAATGGTGAAAAGCCTCCAACTCATTGGCACAGGTGACAACTTCCTGAACAGAACACCAACAGCTCAGGACCTAATATCAACAATCAATAAATGGGACCTCATTAAACTGAAACGGTTCTGTAGGGCAAAGGACACTGTCATTGGAACAAAACAGCAGCTTGTAGATTGGGAAAATATCTTCACCAACTCCAAATCTGACAGAGGGCTAATGTGCAAAATTTATAAAGAACTCAAAAAATTAAACACCAACAAACCAAGTACCCAATCAAAAGATGGTGTACAGAGCTAAACCCTGAATTCCCAAAGAAGGAATCTAGAATAGCTGAGAGTCACTTGAAGAAATGCTCAACATTCTTGATCGTCAGAGAAATGTAACTCAAGACAACTCTGAGATTCCATATCACATCTAACAGAATGACTAGAATCAAAAACTCAAATGACAGCACATGCTGGTGAGGTTATGGAGAAAGGGGACCACTCCCACTTTGCTTGTGGGAGTACAAACTTGTACAACCACTATGGAAATCATTCTGGTGATATCTTAGAAAACTTGGAATAGCTCTACGTCAAGACCCAGCCATACCACTCCTGGGCATATATTCAAAAGATTCCTCACCAATCCACAGGGACATCTCCTCAACTATGTTCATAGCAGCTTTGTTTGTAATAGCTAGAAACTGGAAACAACCCAGATGTCCTTCAACCAATGTATGGTTAAAAAAAAAAAAAACCATGGTACATTTACACAATGGAATACTACTCAGCTATCAGAAACAAGGAAATCATGCAGTTTGCAAGCAAATGGATGGAACTAGAAAAGCTAATCATGAGTGAGCTAGATCAGACTCAGAAAGATACACATGGCACATATTCACTTATAACTAGATTTTAGCCATATAGTACAGGATAACCATCCTCCAATCTATAGACCCAAAAGAACATGAACATGGGCTTGGTAACCTATTAGTGGGACACTCCACCTTAGTGGAACTTCCATGTATGCCTCCTGTGCAAGAGGAAGATCTTAGACCTCATGTGACTAACAAACTAAGGGGGGCTGATACATGAAGGCACCTCCACAGTTGGGATGGGATGGGTGGGAAAGGGGGTAGAGGGTGGGAGTGTGGGACCGGCAGAGGGTGGAGGGAGGCGGCAGTAATGGATACATAACTTGAAGTAAAAATAAATGTTAAGAAATACATGTATGTGAATGTAAACATATAACCCTACCTATGACAGTAGTATGAAATGCATTTGTGTGAACATGAAAATATAGGTCCATCTATTCCAGAGCCAAAACCAAAAAAATAATTATTATTGTTTTAATTTTTAATGTTCTTGTATATTTTTTTAAATACTTTATTTTTTTTCTTCAAGTTATATCTCAGTAACAAACCCCTCACTATTCCCCTTTCCTATCCTGCCCCTCCACCCTCTTATCCCCAGAAGTTTCCCCTTTCAGTCCAACATTCTACTATCTAACCATCTCCATGAGTTTAAAGGTCTATATGTGACTCAACATTCATACAAACTTGCAACACACTTTTAAGAGTATCTTCTTAGGTCTATAACACCCTCTTGATTCCTAAACAACTCAAAATTTAACTATGAGACTCTAGCTGTCTGTTCTTCAACCACCTCAGAGACCTGAAAGGAATAAATATATCTGATTATATAGGAAGTGCAGGGCCTGCAGCTTCCAAAACTAAGAAAGGACATACCAATGACTGCCTGGACAGTTCCCATTTTTCTCTCCATACATTCCTGCATCAGTCTTCAGCCTTTGGGTCCTGTTTCTATGACAGACATTTGTTGTAGAGCAGGGATTATGAAGGACTTACCTACCCTGTCTTGGCAGAGTTAGGCTGTCGACTTCCCTGCTACCAAGTTTTGTCCTTTTTGGACAGCAGTCTGTCTGCAGTTGGTGCAAGGGGTTTTTTCATGCCAAGGAGATAGGCTTGCCACTAATTCAACCATCTTACAGTGGAGGTTCTTCGATGCTTATCTTCTACTTGAAGTAGAATAGGGGGTGCTGTCAGGCGCTGATATGTCTCGATATCAAAAAAGAAGAAAATCTTAATTTAAGATAACATCTTTGAATGCCATATTCTGCAGATCTCTTGGGGTTTTTGAAGATGCCCTATCCATCTCTTGTATTTAGATAAGCAAATGTTGCTTGTCTCTTAGCAACTTGATTACTGGGTAGTTTAGAGAATATCTGTGATAGACTGTCAAGTAGCTAACAAAGTGACATGTTTGCATGACTAGGAGTTTGTTTTACTTAACTATGCTAGACCGTTTTAGACAGTTGGTATTAAGAGGTCAGAGCTTCACATTTTATTTTTAAGTATCTCTAGGTATAATAACATTAGGAAGCGTTACCTTTAAATTTGTATCAATATAAAAAGATCTATTCAATTGTGGTTAAATATACTCTTAATTATGTATCAATATACAAAGATCAATTCCTATGTAGCCCAATACTATCTTAATATTACCTCCATATGCAAGGGTCAGTACCATTGTGGCCAATTGTAATCTTAATTTTGTATCAATATACAAAGATCAATACCGATGTAATCCAGTACAATCTTATTTATGCACAATAAACAATGGTCAATACCACTTTACCCAAACAAACTACTAATTTTGTATCAATATACAAAGGTATAAGGGCATATTCAATAATCTGCCCCTTCTTCTTGCACCTTCCTATGCTATGTCTTTATCTCATTTTTCTCAAGCCCACGCACTCCTACATAGGAGAGGAAGAGGATACAGAAAAGGAAAAGTAGGAAGTCCCTGGGGGTAACCTCCAAAACCCATTAAGACAGGACCACATTTATCAGCTTGTAGTCTCTTCCCCTAAATATCAGAGGTTTCAGTTATCCTTCAAATAACCAAAAAGAAGGGCGGAGAAACACCTTCCCCACCCTCTGGGCATGGGACGTTGCTCTCTTAAAGTGACTTCCTGCTGATTTGGGTCGCAGTAGACCTGTTTGGGGCCCGAACCCAAATGGAAAAAATGGTTAAAACTGTTAGTACACTGCTTTTATGTTCAGTCCTTCTGTTCTCAGCTGTTTAGATGACCTAAGGGGTTTGTAGGCAGAAGCTGATCTTGCAGGCTTCACTGAGGTTCCTGCCGGGGCATTGTGTAGAGCTGAATGGTCCCAGTGACACTAGGTTGCTGTGGAGGATTCAGGCCCCTGGTGGAGAGAGCTATTGAGGAAGTCTGCCAGGCAGAATCAACTGGGTCACTCGTCCTCCTTGGTGCCTGATTCTGCTCTCTGCTGAGGTTTCTGCTGTCCAGCCGTCCCCGGGCTCCCCTAATGGATGCTTCGATTCTCCTGGAACGTTAAGAACAGAGCCCTGCCCCAATCCCAACCCTAGGACAATTGCCCTCTTTTTTTTGGGGGGGAGGGCTAGGTAGTACTTCTCCTGAAGCAAATTTGGCCTTCTGACAAAATACAAAGCGTAATCTTTCAATCCGGGTTAAAGAAGAAATCATTCTTTCACCTTGGAGCTAAACCAGCTCTAGTGTAAATATTTTGAGATCCCAAAGGACAATCTGCCTGCATCCAGAAGGCCTTTTGTAAGTAGCCTCTAAACCTAGGTCCCTCCAAATCCCATGTGTGTGTCTCTGAACTCTAATTATTGGGATCAGGGACCTATGTTTCTTATCTGAAGGGATCAAAGATGTGTTCCACCACTCCTGGATCGAAGTCTTTCTCTATTTAGAGTTTGCCCTACATCAGGCTGACCCTGAGCTCTGGGATCTGCCCGTTTCTGTCTCCAGTGTGCTGGGAGCTGGGACCAAGGGTGTACTCTTCTTGAATGGTGGGACCAAGAGTATGCACCCTCACCGCCCCGCTCCGTATGACTCCAGAATACATAAGACCACCAACTCTACGGTGCTTCCCCTCCCCCCCCATCTCCTCTGAAGTCAAAGGCATGGGCCAATACCACAATTCTCTTGTATTTTACCTTAGCTCCACGTCTTCTCTACACCTGGAGGTCTGCAAAACCAGGCCGAATGGCTGTATCCTCTATTCCATTCACAGTGTTTCAGCCCTGCCCCCTGCCTTTTTTTTAGTTAATAAATTTATTTGTTTGTTGCTTCAGGTTACATCCTTATCATATTGTCCTCTTTTCCCCACTTCCCAGCCCCACCCTCCCATGCTCCACCACCTGACCCTTCCGTCTTGTTCCTCTGGGGTAGAGTGTCCCTGCCTAACAGTCTCTCATCACAGATCAGGAGTCATATGAGGGCCAAGAGCCTCTTCATTCACCGGGGGCCTACGAGGCAGTACTGCCAGTGAATGGTTTCTCATTGTTACTGGGGGAATACTAAAAAAAAGACAAACAAACACACAAACCCACAGAAACAAAGAATATCACCAAAAAAAGAGAGGAAAAAGAGAAGGGAAAAGGAAAAAGAAAAAAGAAAAAATGAAGGAAAAAGAAAAAGATAAAAAAAAAATTATGTCCATGTTCCTTTTGGAGTGTTGGTTGTAGTACAGATATCCTGTACGATATAGTTAAAATCCTACTATAAGTGAATAGATGACATGTGCATCCTTCTGAGACTGGGTTAGCTCACTCAGGATGAGCTCCTCTAGATCCATCCATTTGGTTGCAAATTGCATGATTTCATTGTTTCTTATAGCTGAGTTATATTCCATTGTATAGATGTACCACAATTTTTTAATCCATTCTTAAGTAGAAGGACATCTGGGTTGTTTTCAATTTCTAGCTATTACAAATAAGGCTGCTATGAACATAGATGAGGAGACTTCCCTATGTCTCCATGAGAGGTCCTTTGGGTGTATACCCAGAAGTGGTATGGCTGGGTCCTGAGGCAAGGTTATTCCTAGATTTCTAAGATATAGCCAGACAGACCTCCATAGTGGTTGCACAAGCCTGCACTCCCACCAGCAATGGAGTAGCATTCTAATTCTCCACACCCTCGCCAGCATGCCCTATCATCTAAGCTCTTTATCTTAGCCATTCTAACAGGTGTTAGGTGGAATCTCAGGGTCCTCTTGAGTTGCATTTCTCTGATGATTAAGGATGTTGAACATTTCTTCAGGTGTCTCTCAGCCCTTAGGGACTCCTCCTTTGTGAATTCTCTATTTAGCTCCATCTCCCGTTTTTTGATTGGATTATTTGGTTTCTTGGCATTTAGTTTCTTGAGTTCTTTGTACATTTTAGATAATAGCCCTCTATCAGATGTGGGATTGGTGAAGATTTTCTGCCAGTCTGTTGGTTGCCGTTTTGTTTTATTCGAATTATAGTGTCCTTTGCCTTACAGAAGATTTTCAGTTTCATGAGGTCCCATTTATTGATTGTTGATCTCAGGTCCTGAGGTGTTGGTGTTCTGTTCAGGAAGTTGTCACCTGTGCCAATGAGTTCAAGAGTTTCTCCTACTTTTCCTTCTAGTATCTTTAGTGTGGCTGGCCTTATGTTAAGGTCTTTGATCCACTTGGAATTAAGTTTTCTACAAAGTGATAGGTATGGGTCTAATTTCATTCTTTTGCAAGTGGACATCCAGTTGGACCAGCACCATTTGTTGAAGATGCTTTCCATCTTCCATTGTGCGTTTTTGGCTTCTTTGTCAAAGATTAGTTGGCCATAGGTGCGTGGATCCATGTTTGGGTCTTCAATTTGATTCCATTGATCCACTGGTCTGTTTCTATACCAGTACCATGCTGTTTTAATTACTGTTGCTCTGTAGTACAGCTTGAAATATGGGATGGTGATACCTCCATATATTTTTTCATTGGACAGGATTCATTTAGCTATTCTGGGCTTTTTGTTGTTCCATATGAAGTTGAGAATAGCTTTTTCCAGGTCTATAAAGAATTGTGTTGGTATTTTGATAGGAATTGCATTAAATCTATATATTGCTTTTGGTAGGATAGCCATTTTTATTATGTTGATCTTACCTATCCATGAGCATGGGAGATCTTTCCATCTTCTAAAGGCCTCTTCCATTTCTTTCTTCAGGGGCTTGAAGTTCTTGTTATATAGGTCCTTTACATGCTTGGTTAGAGTTAC
>CAJQZJ010000953.1:107751-137065 GCA_907164525.1 Lophiomys imhausi
ATTCAAATTGTGTACAGCTATCCACCTATCTCAACTTGCATCCATCTATGACTGTTCTGAAGTTCACCTCTACAATTTCCATAGTCTTGAAAATTGCTTGAGAAACTTGACTCAACACTGAATTTCAAATCAACACTTTTTTATAACTAGAATAATAAAGACTTGTATTGGAGAAGGATCTTACCCATGATTGGATAATAAAAGTTGCTGACAAGCTGAAGCAAGGCACAGAGTGAAAAGGAAAGTGGGACTTTCTGGTAGGGAGAAAGGAACTCTGGGAAGAAGAAAGAGGAAGACATTTTGCCCAAGCGACATGAAAGGAGACAGAAATTACTATAAGCCTGGAAGTTATAGCTAGCCAAGTGCTTGAATGGGGTTAGGTGGTGAGGTTAACTGAATTGAGTTTAGTTGAGATTCTTCCCACCTCAGGCCTAAACCGTGAAATATTAAAAGGTCTTGGTGTCTTTATTTTTATGTCATAACGGATGCCTATGATTTTCAGCAGGAAACATAAGCCTTGTTTTCTACAGACTAGTCCAAGGTTTTCCAAATTTTTCTGAAATATATAATTATTATAATTTTAAAATTTTTAAATGTTTATTACTTCAAGTTACATCTTCATCACAGTGCCCTCTTTCCACCCCTCCTAGTCCCATGTAGTGGGGCCTACATGGCAGCACCATTAGGGCAAAGTTTCTCATTAACATGTAACAAAGGCCATGTTCCTGTTCCCTTTGGTGCATTGGTTGTAGTATAGTTATCCTGTACTATATGGCTAAATGTGATCATAAGTGAATAGATGCCATGTGCATCCTTGTGAGTCTGGGTTAGCTCACTCAGGATGAGCTTCTCTAGTTCCATCCATTTGGCTGCAAATTGCATGATTTCATTGTTTCTGATGGCTGAGTAGTATTCCATTGTGTAGATATATCACAGTTTTTTTTTAATCCTTTCCTCAGTTGAGGGACAAGTGGGTTATTTCCAGTTTCTAGCTATTTCAAAAAAGGCTGCTATGAACACAGGTGAGGAAACATCCTTGTGGTTTGTTTAGGAATCATTTGGATGTATATTCAGAAGTGTTATGACTGGGTCTTGAGGTAGAGCTATTCCAAGTTTTCTAAGACATCTCCAGATTGATTTCCATAGTGGCTGTAGAAGTTTGCATTCCCACCAGCAAAGGAGGAGTGTTCCCCTTTCTCCACAACCTTGCCAGCATGTGTTATCATTTGAGTTTATGATCTTAGCCATACTAACATGAGTGAGATAGAATCTCAGAGTCATCTTGAGTTGCATTTCTCTGTTGATTAAGGATGCTGAGCATTCCTTCAAGTGTCTCTCGCCATTAGGGATTCCTCCTTTGTAAAGTATCTGTTTAGTTCTGTTCTACAGTTTTTGATTGGATTATTTGGTTTCTTGGCATTTAATTACTTGAGTGATTTATAAATTATGAATATTAGCCCTCTGTCAGATGTGGGGTTGGTGAAGATTTTTTCCCAATCTGTGGGTTGCCGTTTTGTTCGAATGACAATGTCTTTTGCCTTACAGAAGCTTTTCAGTTTCATGAGGTCCCATTTATTGATTGTTGATCTCAGGTCCTGAACTGTTGGTGTTCTGTTCAGGAAGTTGTCACCTGTGCTAATGAGTTTGAGGCTTTTCTCCACTTTCTCTTCTATTTAGATTTAGTGTGTCTGGCTTTATGTTAAGGTCTTTGATCCACTTAGACTTAAGTTTTGTGCAGGGTGATAAGTTTGTATCTATTTGCATTCTTTTACATGTCGACATCCAATAACTTTACAATTTTGATGCAAATAAATCACAACAATTATGTTTTGGAAACCAATAATATAACCATTCTTACATCTGATGAAGTCAATAATATAACATTTAGCACATGCAATAGTACTAAAATTCAGTAGTTTTTTAATCTATCAAGGAAAGAAATCATGGAAAAGTGATATTCATAAATATGTAGGTTCCTTAGATTTTAATCAAGGAGGATTAAGAGTTCTATAATGAAAACTTAGAAAAAAACAAATAAATTCAGAAAACAGTAAAAGGTAGGAAGATGACAGTATTCATGATTGACAGAATTAGTACTGCAAATCTGGCTATACTACCAAAAGGATTCTGTAGATTCAACAGAATCTACATCAAAATTCCAATATAATTCATTGATAAGTATAAATTCTTGTTAAAATTTTTATGAAAAAATAATCACAGATCTACAAACTAGGATGTACAAAGAGTAGAGCAACAGATATCATGATACATTATCTCAAATTAAACCTCAGAGATATATTAGGAATAATATGGTGCTTACATAAAAACAAACACATAGACAATTAAAGGAGTTTATTTTTGTCCACAGTTCAAGACTATAGTCTACCAGGACAGGGATGTCAATCTTTCAGGAGCTTGAAACAGCTATTATACCCAAAATTAGGAAGTAAAAAGGCATGAATATTTTTGTTAGGCTAATTTTTCCCTGTTTGAACAGTTCAGGACACAATCCTAGGAAAAGATGCCACTAATTTTTAGTGTGAGTCTCCTTGTCTCAATGAACATAAACTATATAACTCTTAAAACATATGCCTAGGTACTAAATTATCCCTCACAGGATTCCCTGGACAACTATTTTTTAGGTGATTTTAAATCTTAAGTTGATAAATATCACCAACAAACACAGATAGCCTCTTCAAAATGGATATCCACATATATAAAAATAAAACTGAGTCATATATATCACAGAAAAAAGAAATTAAATCTGGATCAAGATCCTAATTTAATCATGAAAGTGTTACAGAAAATGTAGGAAAAATACTTCAATGGATAAGTATAGTCAAAAAGTTCTAACACTGACTCAAAAAGGTCAGAAAATAATACAAGAGATTTGAAATAGCACTACCAGATGATGAAACAGCAATTTCTGCACATACAAGGAGATGAAAAGCAGTGAGGACAGAGCCTACAGAATGAGAGAAAATCTCACTGTCTATAGTTACTGAGTTACTAATATCTAGATTCTACAAAGAACATAATAAAAACACACTAAATACTAGATCTCTCAGTTAACAAGTGGGTGAGTTGATAATATAGCTCTCAACAAGAAAGGCAAACAGCTAATGTATATAGGCAATAAAATATGTAACATGCAACTGTAACTATTTGTAAAATGGAAACTAAAACTCAAAAAGAATTGTGAACTTAAGCATAAATGAATTCTTGTAATAACTCAGAGAGTGTGAAAGATATTTTCATACTGTTGATATTGTAAGGCGAAATTAATATGACACTTTTAAAAAATTCTAAAAATAGAAGTAGAGTAGTACTCAGCTATACCACTCTCAGGTGCATGTCAAAGGAAATCTTAAGTCAGCATAACACAGACCTCCTTTCACATTCATGTCATTGTTACACTATTAACCAACATTCATGTTATCAAATCATCTGAGATTTACATCAATAGAATAAAGAATAAGAACATGTAACACAGGTGCATGCACAAACATACACACACACACATGCACAAACACACATACCCACACCCCACATAAGCCTGCAGAGACAAATTAACATAAATAAAACATATGAAGAAAAAAAGGAGTTTTATTCACCATAAAAAGGATGGGTTTATGTCATATATAGGAAAGCATATAGAGACAGACACCATCATGTTAAGCAAATTAGGTCTGGCTTACTATTGATACTTTTCTCACATATGGTATCATTTTTCTATTCATATTATATCATCAATCTATCATATATCTTTTATCTATATATCAATCTATCTATCCATCTTTTTGTCTGTCTATCTATCCATCCATCCATCCATCCATTCATCCATCCATCCATCCATCCATCTATCTATCTATCTATCAGCCTACCTACCTACCTATGATGTAAAGTTGGAATGGGAGCTATGAAGGTATATAGAGACTTATTAAGAGAGAGGAGGAACAAAAGAGCTCAACATTGTTTAGCCCTCTGTTTGCCATGGGGTCGGTGAAGAATTTTCCCAATCTGTAGGCTGCTGTTTTGTTCTTTTTTAATATTTATTTGTTACTTCAGGTTACATCTCCATCACAGTGTCCTCTTTCCACGCTTCCCAGTCCTGCCCTTCCACCCTCTACCCCCTATCCCTTGCATCCCACTCCTCTGGAGTGGAGTGTCCCTACATAACAGTCCCCCACCCCAGTTCAGCAGCCATATGAGGGCCAAGAGCCCCCTCATACACTGGGGACCTACAAAGTAGCACCAATAGGGCAAAGTGTCTCATTGACAGGAAACAAAGTCTATGTTCATGTTCCATTTGGGGCATTGGTTGTAGTATAGTTATCCTGTACTAAGTGGCTAAAATCTGATTATAAGTGAATAGATGCCATGTGCATCCTTCTGAGTCTGGATTAGCTCACTCAGGATGAGCTTCTCTAATTCCATCCATTTGGCTGGAAATTGCATGAATTCATTGTTTCTGATGGCTGAGTAATATTCCATTGTGTAGATGTACCACAGTTTTTTTTTATCCATTCCTCAGTTGAGGGATATCAGGGTTGTTTCCAGTTTCGAGTTATTACAAATAAGGCTGCTATGAACATAGATAGGAAACTTCCTTGTGATTTGGTGAGGAATCATTTGTATGTATACCCAGAAGTGGTATGGCCAGGTCTTGAGGTAAAGATATTCCAAGTTTTCTAAGATATCACCAGACTGATTTCCATAGTGGTTGTACAAGCTTGCACTTCCACCAGCAATGGAGGAGGGTTCCCCTTTCTCCACAACCTGACCAGCATGTGCTGTCATGTGAGCTTTTGATCTTAGCCATTCTGAGAGGTGTGAGATGGAATCACAGAGTCATCTTGAGTTGCATTTCTCTAATGATTAAGGATACTGGGCATTTCTTCAAGTGTCTCTCAGCCATTAGGGATTCCTCCTTTGTGAATTCTCTGTTTAGCCCTGTTCCCCATTTTTTGATGGGATTATTTGGTTTCTTGGCATTTAATTTCTTATTTGTAAATTTTGGATATTAGCCCTCTGTCAGATGTGGGGTTTGTAAAGATTTTTTCCCAATCTAATGACAGTGTTCTTTGCCTTACAGAAGCTTTTCAGTTTCATAAGGTCCCATTTAGTGATCATTTGTCTTAGAGCCTGAACTATTGGTGTTCTGTTCAGGAAGTTGTCACCTATGGCAAAGAGTTCTAGACTTTTCCCTATTTTCTCTTCTATTAGATTGAATGTGTTGGGCTTCATGTTAAGGTCTTTAATTTACTTGGACTTAAGTTTTATGCAAAGTGATAAACATGGGTCTATTTGGATTCTTTTACATGCCTACATTCAGTAAGTCCAGTACCATTTGTTGTAGATGCTGTCCTTTTTCAATTGCATGGTTTTGGGTTCTTTGTCAAAAATTAAGTGACTATAGGTGTGTGGGTTTATTTATTGTTCTTCAATTCAATTCCATTGACCAACTGATTTGTTTCTATACCAGTACCATGCTGTTTTTATTACTATTGCTCTAGTATAGCTTGAAATCTGGGATGGTGATATCTCCAGATGGTTTTTTTTAATTGAACAGTGTTGATATAGGTATTCTGGGTTTTTTGTTATTCCATATGAAGTTGAGAATTATTTTTCCAGATCTGTAAAGAATTGTGTTGGTATTTTGATAGGAATTGCATTGACTCTGTTTATTGCTTTTGGTAGGATGACCACTTTTAGTATGTTGATCCTACCTATCCATGAGTATGGGAGATCTATCCATCTTCTGATGTCCTCTTCAATTTATTTCTTCAAAGGCTTGAAGATCTTTTCATACAGGTCTTTCTTGGTTAGTTAGAATTATCCCCAGGTATTTTACTTTGTTTGTGGCCATTATGAAGGGTATTGTTTCCTTAATTTCTTTCTCAGCCCATTTATCTTTTGTATAAAGAAGGGCTACCAATTTTCTTAATCCTGTAAATTCATTAGATAATATATTATCATCCTTTGAAATCTATTTATAGGCACCAACTGATCCTTTAGTCTGCCAAACATGAATTCAGTGTTTCCTCATGCTTCTCCCTACAAAACACACAAAATTTCACAGTTGTTCATGCTTTACATGTCAGAATTCTGACTGCAGCATTTAAATGGGGTTAATTTCCACACAGGTAACACTTTCACCCATGTAGTTTTGTGTTCATTAATTTTGAAACCTCAATAATTTCCTTGGATCCAAGGAAATTTCATCACAATGGCTTTGCAGAAAGATGGAATATTAATTTTGAGTGGTAAATAACTGTTCGTGATTATTCCCACAAGCATAATACTGTCTCATCTGTTATTGCTCCACTGTGTGATGCTGGCTAATCACTACACTCTTAAACACAGTTACACTCTGTCTTGTCCCCAAAATATAATCAGAGTCACTGAGTCATTTCCAGTCTATGTTCAAAGTATAACTTCTAAGCATTCACTCAGCAAAGCACTTCCGCAAGTAGATATTCAGTAATATTTTTTAAATTTTGAACAGAGAAAAAAGTAAAAACTTTTGTTTGTTTCAACAATACCATCTTGATATTTCATCATTTTTTCATGTGACTTGTAACTAACTGCATTTAGCAAATTACTTAGGAGATTAAGAAAATGTTTCTTTAATGATCATGCTTCCACTGAAGTTTCCAGTTATTTTGTTTATTATAAAAAGATGTTAAATATTCAATCTTAGTTTGAATTTTAAAATATCTTCTTTGAAACAGTCATAATAGCAATACTAGCTAAATTAAAAGTGAAAAATATTAAAATATTAAGTTTTTCTCCTCAAGGCTAGATTTATACTATGATTTTTTTAAAAAAAGTATGTGTTTCATTGTTACTTATAACATCTATGGAAACTAATCATAAATGTTTATTTTTGTCCTTGTTTTAAAAAATATGTCACCAACATGAAATTTTGCTTTACAGTGAGCTTTGACACAATTATAGAACTCAAAGAACCAATGTTTAGATACATAAAACAATAATATTCTAAGATTTTGATCTTCTTCTTATAATAAGTACCTAGTTTACATTAATTTGTGTTTGAATTGAACAAAAGCTAGCTGTTTTATATTCAAGAATAGAAATGCAGTCATCAGTGCTTTATATAAGTCCAAATATTGGTCTATATAGAAAGAAATAAAACCATATCTACTGAAGGGCCATCTATTTATCAAGTTGAAAATGCTATTTCTCTGCATTTTATGAGAGAATTAAGAGGTCACATTTTGTTCCTCTGTTTGTGTTTACACATCAAGGAATAGGAACCAGTGTTAATTTTACTGAAAGTTTTATATATATATTCAGGATTTTTTGCAACACACGCAACTTGTAAGATACATTTATCCTGTTATCACAAAGAAACCAATCATTATAAATAAGTGCTTGTTTCCTAGTTCATTGTGGACTATTAACAAAGTGACTACTAAGTAAAATGGGAACATATATATATAAAGATGGATATTGGAAATGACCTAAGCATTTGATATAATATCTTTCATGTAATAAAGGAACACTACTTATTGTCTATTTTAACCAAAAGGTAATTTGCAAATATTATACCATTTAACTAAAGATATAGAATAAAGAATATGAGTACAATATGAAGTTATGATAGCTCCTATGAATATGTGTATCATTGCTATTGAACTATTCACAGCACAATTCATTTATTTATTTTTATTTGTCTTGAGTAACATACATAGAAAATTCAGATAAAGACTCAGAATATATAACTTCCAATCACATTACTCTTGAGCCATGGAGATGCTTTTGTTCTTTCATTTACATATGGGTTCAAGGAATTGTCAAAAACACAATCCAAAATAAATCTCACACAATAAAAACATCAATAGTCTTATCAACCTTTTCTATCTTGAATTCAGGCAACTCATTTCAGAGATTTAGTGAATCCTACAGTTTGGAGAGATTACTTGTTGTAAAACACTGTAAAATCCATTATATGTCTGTCAAGTGCTCAACAAACCTCAGCTATAACATCTCAAATGAGAGGGATCACAACCTCCCCTCCATTCATTATCTGACAATTCTATATTGAGTTGAAATTTGTATACATAATATATTCCTTAAGTGCTATAGCTCTGGAACCAGGAAAATCAGTTTTGAATATTAACTGTCACTTTCGAAATAGGCAGCTGTTTATTCTCTGTGAACATGGGCCTGCCCTTGAAAAATAAAGATAATAGCATCACTATATTCTTGTGTTATTATAGAAATGGTAGAAACCTAAAATATAGTAGCTATTTTATTATGATCCATGTTTATTTGCAGCTCCTGGATACACTGCTTAAATTATGTCAGTAACCATAGTAAAAAGTCAACAAGATTTTGGATTAAATGCTATATGATTTGAAAAATGCTCAATGTCCTTAATCATCAGAGAAATGCAACTCAAGACAACTCTGAGATTCCATCTCACACATGTCAGAATGGGTAAGATCAAAAACTCAAATGACAGCACATGTTTGCAAGGTTGTGGAGAAAGGTGAACACTCCTTCATTGCTGGAGGGTGTAAAAACGTATACAAGCACTATGAAAATTAGTCTGGTGATATCTTAGAAAACTTGGAATAGCCCTACCTCAAGACCCAGCCATACCACTTCTGGGTATCCACCCAAACGATTCCTCAGCAAATTACAAGGATATATCCACATCTACGGTCATAGCAGCCTTATTTGTAATAGCTAGAAACTGGAAATGACCCAGGTGTCCCTCACCTGGCGATGGATACAAAAATTGTGGTACATTTACGCAATGGAATACTACTCAGCTATCAGAAACAAGGAAATTGTGCAATTCACAGAAAAATGGGTGGATCTAGAAAAGCTTATCCTGAGTGAGATAACCCAGACTCAGAAAGATGCACATGGCATCTATTCACTTAAAATTGGAATTTAGCCATATAGTACAGGATAACTATCCTACAACCAACACACTAAAAAGACAAGGAACATAGACTTTGTTACATATCAAGGGGACAATTTGCCCTAGGGGTGCTACCATGTAGGCCTTCAGTGCAAGAACAAGCTCTTAGCCCTCATATGACTGTTGAACTGAGAGAGGCTGATATGTAGGTACACTCCACATAGGAAGATTAGGATGGGTGGGAGAGGGAGGACAGGATTGGGGGATTGAACCAGAAGGGGTGGAAAAGGACACTGTGATGAAGATGTTACTTGATGTAATAAATAAACATTATAATAATAAAAAAGGAAAAACAAGAAAATGCCAACAAATTTTGAAATGAAGTGAAGCTTGACCTTTAGATCTTGAAAAGTATAGGGACTGTAATATTCAAGCATGCACTTAAAAGTCATATATAGGATAACTTTTTAAGTCTAAAAGCATACTCATACAGAAAATCTCAAAAATTTTAAGGAAAGTAGAGTATGTAGTTGTAAAAGCAAACAACAGATATCATTCTACATTTTGAGAATATTAATATGGTAGTCCATTAACATATTATGCAGCAGATGAATATAATTTTAAGGTTATTATTACTTCAAGTTATATCCATCACAGTCCTATCCCTCCACCCCTCCCAGTCCTATCCTCCCACCATCTTCCCATTCTCTCACCTATCCTACTCCTCTGGTGTGGGATATGCTGCATATCAGCCCCCTAACTTTACAAGTCATATGAGGGCTAAGAGTTTCCTCTTGCACTGAGGACTTACATGGCAGCTTCACTAGGGAAAAGTGTCCCACGAACAGGTAACAGGGTATGTTCCTGTTTCTTTCAGTCTGTTGGTTGTGGGATATTTATCCTGTATTCTATGGCTAAAATCCTGTAATAAGTGCATACATGCCATGCACATCTTTCTGGGACTGGGTTAGCTCACTCAGGATGAGGTTTTCTAGTTCCATCCACTTGGTTGCAAATTGCATGATTTCCTTCTTTCTGATGGCTAAGTAGTATTCCATTGTGTAAATGTACCACAGTTTTTTTTTTTAATAATCCATTCTTCCATTGAGGGACATCTGTGTTGTTTACAGTGTCTAGCTATTACAAATAAAGCTGCTATGAACATAGAAGAGGAGATGTCCTGTGGCTTAAGGGGGAATCTTCTGGATGTATACCCAGGAGTGGTATGTCTGGGTCTTGAGATAGAGATATTCCAAGTTTTCTAATGTATAACCAGACTGATTTCCACAGTGGTTGTACAAGTTTCCACTCCCACCAGCAATGGAGGAGTGTTCCACTTTCTCCAAAACCTTGCCAGCATGTGCTGTCTTTTGAGTTTTTGACCTTAGCCATTCTGACAGGTGTGAAATGGAATCACAGAGTCTTCTTGAGTTGCATTTCTCTTATGGTTAAAGATGTTGAACATTGAAAGATAAAACTTTCTCCAAGTATTATCAGCCATTAGAGATTCCTATTTGTGAATTCTCAATTTAGCTTTGTTTCCCATTTTTTCGATGGGATTATTATTATTATTATTATTATTATTATTTTGGTGTTTAGTTTCGTGAGTTCTTTATAAATTTTGATATTAACCCTCTGGTGGATGTGGGGTAGGTAAAGATCTTTTCCCAATGTGTGGGTTGCCATTTTGTTCGAATGACAGTGTCTTTTGTCTTACAGAAGCTTTTCAGTTTCATGAGGTCTCATTTATTGATTGTTGGTCTTAGAGCCTGAGCTGTTGGTGTTCTGATCAGGAAGTTGTCACCTGTGCCAATGATTTCGAGGCTTTTCCCCACTTTCTCTTCTATTAGATTTAGTATGTTGGGCTTTTTTAAAGGTCTTTGATACACTTAGACTTAAGTTTTGTGCAAGGTGATAAATATGAGTCTATTTGAAATTTTTTACATATCAACATCCAGTTAGATGAGCACCATTTGGTAAAGATGCTGTTCTCTTTTTCATTGTACAGTTTTGACTTCTTTGTCAAAAATTAAGTGACCATATGTGTGTGGGCTCATTTCTGGGTCTTCAATTTGATTCCATTGATCCACTGGTTTGTTTCTCTAACAGTACCATGCTGTTTTTATTACTATTGCTCTGTAGCATAGCTTGAAATAAGGGATAATATAATAACTGCAGTTTTTTTTATTGTACAGGATTTATTTAGCTATTCTGGGTTTTTTGTTATTCCATATAAAGTTGAGAAGATTTTTACAGGGTTAAAAAGAATTGTGTTTATATTTTGATAGGAATTGCATTGAATCTGTATATAAATTTTGGTAAGATGGCCATTTTTATTAAGTTGATCATACCTATCCATGAGCATCAGAGATCTTTCCATTTTCTGATGTCCTCTTTAATTTCTTTCCTTAAGGACTAGAAGTTCTTGTCATACAGGTCTTTCCCTTGCTTGGTTAGAGTTACCCTTGGGTATTTTATATTGTTTGTGGCTATCATGAAGGGTGTTGTTTCCCTAATTTCTTTCTTAGCCCATTTATCTTTCGAATAAAGAAGGGCTTCTGATTTTTTTGAGTTAATTTTGTATTCAGCCACCTTCCTGAAGATGTTTATCAGTTGTAGGAGTTTTCTGGTGGAATTTTTGAAGTCACTTATGCATACTATCATATCGTCTGAAAATAGGGATAATTTGGCTTCTTCATTTCCAATCTGTATCCCCTTGATCTCCTTTAGCTGTCTTATTGCTCTCCCAAGAACTTCAAGTACTATGTTGAAGAGATATGGGGAAAGTGGACATCCTTGCCTTGTCCCTGAGTTTAGAGGACATACTTTAAGTTTCTCTCCATTTAATTTAATGTTGGCTACTGACTTGCTGCATATCACCTTTATGATTTCTAGATATTGTCCTTGTATATCTGTTCTCTTCAGGACTTTTAGCATGAAGGGTGTTGGATTTTGTCAAATGTTTTTATCTGCACCTAGCAAGCTGGTCATGTTTTTTTTTTTTTCACCTGTCTTATATGGTGAATAATATTGATGGATTTTCATATGTTGAACCATCCCTGAATTGTTTTTTTATAATTTATTTTTTATTCCTTCAAGTTACATCTCAATCACAATCCCCTCCCTACTCCCCACTCCTGTCCCACCCTTCCACCCTCTTTCCCCTCAAACCCCCCATCCTCTACCCTTTTTTAGTTTAAGGTGTATGTTTTCCCCCCAACAGCTCCCCCTTTCAGTCCAACCAATGGTTCTTTCTCTTATAACAATAAATACAATACAAAACAACAGAAATAAATAGGCCTGCATTCTTAGGATGAAACCTACTTGATCATGGTGTATGATACTTTTGATGTGTTCTTGGATTCTGTTTGCCAGTATTTTATTAAGCATTTTTACATCTATGTTCATGAGGGAAATTGGTCTGAAGTTCTGTTTCTTTGTGCGGTTTAGGAATCAGGGTGATTGTGGCCTCATAGAATGAGTGAGTGTGGCAGTGTTCCTTCTGATTTTATTTTGTGGAAGAATTTGAAGAGCAATGGTATTAGCTTTTCTTCTAAGGTCTGGTAGAATTCTGTGCTGAAACCATCTGGCACCAGGCTTTTTTTGGTTGGGAGACTTTTAATGACTCTTACTATTTCCTTAGGGGATATAGGATTGTTTAATCTGTTAACATGATCTTGATTTAATTTTGATAGTTGGAATCTATCAAGAAAGTTGTCCATTTTGCTTAGGTTTTCAAATTTGATGGAGTACAGATTTTTAAAGTATGACCTAAAGGTTCTCTGAATTTCCTCAATGGCTGTTGTTATTTCTCCCTTTTCCTTTCTGATTTTGTTTTTTTCCAACTGTCTTTTAGTTAATTTGGCTAAAGTTTGTCTATTTTGTTGATTTTCTCAAAGAACAAACTTTTGGTTTCATTGACTCTTTGTATTGTTCTTGTGTTTCTAAATTGTTAATTTCAGCACTAAATTTGATGATTTCCTGCCTTCTGCTCCTCTTGGGAGTGTTTGCTTCTTTTTTTTTTTAAGTTCTTCTAGTTCTGCTGTGAATTTGCTAATATGAACTGTCACAATTTTTCTTTTGAAGGCCCTTAGTGCTCTGAACTTTCCTCGAGCACTACTTTCATTTTGTCCCATAGGCTTGTGTATGTTGTGCCTTCATTTTCCTTGGGTTTTAAGAAATCTTTGATTTCCTTCTTTATTTCTTACCTGACCCATTAGTCATTCAGTAGAGTGTAGTTCAACTTACATGAACTGTGTAGGCTTCCTGTTATTTCTGTTGTTGTTGAAGTCCAGATTTATTCCATGGTGGTCTGATAAGATAAAAGGTATTATTTCAGTTTTCTTGTATCTGTTGAGGCATGCTTTTTTATTTGACTATATGAGATATTTTGGAAAAGGTTCTGTGTGGTGCTGAAAAGCAGGTGTTTTTTTTTGTGTTTGGGTGAAACATTCTTTAGATATCTGTTAGGTCCATTTGGTTCATGACCTCTGTTAGACTCATTATTTCTCTGTATGGTTTCTGTCTTGATGACCTGTCCTTTGTTGTAAATGGGTTGTTGAAGTCTCCCACTACTAATGTGTGGGGATCAATATGTGGTTTAAGATTTAGAAGAGTTTCTTTTACAAATGTGGGTGCCCATGTATTTGGGGCATAGATATTCAGTATCGAGATGTCATGTTGGTGAATATTTCCTTTAATGTGTATGTACTGCCCTTCCCTATCTTTTTTTGTTTAACCTCAGTTGAAAGTCTATTTTTTGATATTAAGATAGCTACTCCAGCTTGCTTCTTGGCTCCATTTGCTTGGTAAACCTTTTCCCAGCCCTTTACTCTGAGGTAGTATCTATCTTTGTTAGTGAGATGCATTTCTTGTATGCAGCAAAATCATGGGTCTTGTTTATGGATCCATTCTGTAAGCCTGTGTCTTTTTACTGGGGTGTTGAGTCCATTGGTGTTGATGGATATTAATGACCAAAGGTCATTATTTCCTTCTATTTTGTAGGTGGTGGTTTTGATGCAGTAGAGTTTTTTTGCTTTGTCTGGTTTTCTGGGTGTAGTTATGTTCTCTGGGTTGGAATTTTCCTTCTAGGATCTTCTGTAGGGCTGGATTTGTGGGTAGATACTGTTTAAATTTGATTTGCCATGGAATATCTTGTGTTCTCCATCTATGTTAATAGAGAGCTTTTCTAGGTATACTAGTCTGGCTGGGCACCCATGTTCTCTTAGGGCTTGTAGGATGTCTACCCAGGCCTTTCTGGCTTTTAAATTTTCTGAGGAGAAGTCAGGTGTGATTCTGATGGGTATGTTAATTGACCTTTTTCTCTTACAGCTTTTAATATTCTTTCTTTGATCTGTACATATGGAGTTTCAATTATTATGTGGTGAGAGGAGTTTCTTTTCTGTCTAATCTGTTTGGTGTTCTGTATGTCTCTTTGAATTTTATTAGCATCTCTTTCTTTTTTTTCCCTTTGTGATATTTTTATTATCTTCATTATAACATAGTATTCCTATAATCCACATCATTATTTATCTAATTTATTATTAATGGACAATTATTAACACAGGGTCTTTTTGTTTTTAATGTTATAAGCCTTGTTGAGACTTAAGACGTACATTTTTGTTGCCTTTTTATAATTTATTTTTTATTTCTTCAAATTACATCTCAATCACAATCCCCTCCCTACTCCTCCCTCCAGTTCCACCCTCCCACCTTCTTCCCCCTCAACCCCCATTCTCTTCCCTTTATTTTTGTAACATTTAAGGTATATCTCCCGCCCCCAAACAGGTCCTCCCCCTTTCAGTCCAACAAATGGTTCTTTCTCTTATAATAATAAATAGAATAAAAAACAACAGAAATAAATAGGCCACAATTATGAGAGTTATATGGCTTAGCATTCATTCACATATGTATTTGGCATCTGACTTTAACATTCTACTATCTAACCATCTCCATGAGTTTAAAATTCTATATCTAACTCAGCTTCCATACTAACTTGCATCACAATTTTAAAAACATCTTCTTAGATCAGAACACCCTCTTGATTCCTAAACAACTCAAAATTTAACCATGAGACTCTAACTATCTATTCTTCAACCACCTCAGAGACCTGAGAGGGATAAATATATCTGAATATATAGGAAGTGCAGGGTCTGCAGCTTCCAAAACTAAGAAATGCCATATCAGTGGCTGCCTGGACAGTTCCCATTTTCTCTCCATACATTACAGCATCAATCTTCAGCCGTTTGGCCCCGTTTCTCTGACAGGCATTGATTGTAGAGCAGGAATTGTGAAGGACTTGCCTACCCTGTCTTGGCAGAGCTAGGTTGTCGACTTACCTGCTTCCAAGTTTTGTCCTTTTTGGACAGCATTCTCTCTACAGTTGAAGCAAGGGGTTTTTCTTGCCGAGAGATAGGCTTGCCACTAATTCAACCATCTCCCACTGGAGATTCTTCGATGCTCATCTTCTACTTGGAGTAGAATAGGGGGTGCTGTCAGGAGCTGACATGTCTCGATATCAAAAAATCTTAAGAAATAAAAAATAAAGGAAAAAAAGAAAAGAAAACATCTTTGAATGCCATATTCTGCAGATCTCTGGAGGTTTTTGAAGACGCCCTATCTATCTCTTATATTTAGATAAGCAAATGTTGCTTGTCACTTAGCAACTTGATTTCTGATTAGCTTAGAAAATAACTGTGATAGACTGTCGTACTACCTAACAAAATGACATGCTTGCATGACTATTAGTTTGCATTTCTTTATTATCCTAATCCGTTTATGACAGTTGGTAGCAAAAGGCTGAAACTTCATATTTCATTTTTAAGCATTGCTAGGTACAATACCTTTAGAAAGTGTTACCCTTAATTTTGTATCAATATACAAAGATCAATACCAATGTGGCCAAATATAATCTTAATTTTGTATCAATATACAAAGATCAATACCGATGTAGCCCAATACAATCTTAATTTTGCATTAGTATACAAAGCTATTACCAATTTAGCCAAATATAATATTAATTTTGTATCAATATACAAAGGTATAAGGGCATATTCAATAATCTGTCCTTTTATCTTGATCTTTCCTATACTATGTCTATGTCCCACTTTTTCTCAAGTCTGTTCACTCCTATATAAGAGAGAAAGAAGGATACAGAAAAGATAAAGAGAGAAGTCCCTGGGTCTAACCTTCAAAACCCATTTAACAGCTTGTAGTCTCTTCCCCTAAATAACAAGATTTTCTATTATCCATCAAATGAACAAAGGGGGGGGGGACACCCTCCCCACCTTCTGGGGATGGGATGTCACTCTCTTAAAATGACTTCCTGCTGATTTGGGATGTAGTAAACCTGTTTTGGACCCAAATAAGAATGGAAGAATGGTTAAAAATGTTAATAGAATCATTTGATGTTCAGTCCTTTTGTGCTCAGCTATTTAAATGTCCTAAGAAGTTCATAGACAGAAGCTGATCTTCAGGGCTTTACTGAAGTTCTGGCCATTTCTTTACATAAATAAATGATGATGATGATGATGATGATGATGATGATGATGATGATGATGATGATGTAGTTCCTGTAACTTTGTCTATTTATTCAATGCACTATGTTAATTATTTACTTATGTGGAATAATCCTTGCATGTACAGGACCAGACTCACACAGCTATGTTTTATGTTCTTTTTGATGTTTTCTTGAATTAGGTTTGTAAGTTTATATTAAAAATGTTATTGAAAACTGCATAAATGCTGCTTATTATTTAAAAACACAGCTATTATGTGATCAAGTAATCTCTTCTAGTTTAAAAAGTAAATTAACTCAGCATGTCAGTTATATCTGAATATATATGTTCACTGGAGAATCATTTATAATTGCCAAGATGTAGTCAATCATATCTGTCTATACATAAGGAAATATTGAAAAAAACTGTAGTGTGTACAATGGTGAAATATTACTTTGCAATCAAGAGATATCTCATCCATTTATAACAACATATATAAAATTTGAATATGTTGTATTGAGTAAAATAAGGATTAACTTAAAATTTGGACTATCATTTAATCTAATACTTTTACTTCTGAGAATGTACACAAGTAAGGAAAAATAGTATACTAATGATTCAGATTAGAGGGTATATGACATTATTCACAAAGATCAGGCAAATACATACGAATCACTTATGGGTATATGAGTATGTGAAGAAAATATGATGTGTATATATACCAGGATATTACTTTATTATAAGGAGAAGGCAAAATTCCTATTATTCCAATAAAAATAGCTGAACTTGAAAGAAAAGTTGGCATGGAAAATTTGGTTAGGAAAAATTTAGTGTTGAAATTTCTAATTACTTTTGGAGAGTTGTAAAAGTAAATTTCTATAATATTTTTTCCTTTTAAAATATTGCTTTAATAGATTTGTCCATAAAAATGATAGTTTATGGTATATTCCTTTTCCCAATACATACAGATTTTAGAAAATTTTAGATTTATAAATTCTTTTAGAATTTGAAGCAACCAATATTTAGTTTCATCTTTACATTTATAAGAATAAACACGGACTGTACTAAGCACCTTGCTATTTTTTCTACACTATAAACAATGGTTCCACCTTTTATTAAAAATTCATTATTTTCTCATATATCCTAACTATAACTCTCCTTCCTCCTACTCCTCCCAACCTCCCATCCCATTTGGATCCACTCCCTTTCTTTTTCTTTAAACAGATAAATTCAATTTCTTTTATCCAAATCAACTTTTCAAAGGGAAGTAATGAAGCAAAATAAACTTTGGATTCAAGAAGCTCCAAATTAAAAACATAGAGTGAGTTTCACATTGCAGAAGTGATAAATTAAAACAATGGGGACTAGTGAGATGGCTAAGTATGGAAAAACAATTGCTGGCAACAAAGTTTTATCCTTGGGATCTATATGAAAGAAAAAGAGAAATGACTCCCCCAATTTCACCACAAACTCAAAAACTGCACTATGGTACATCCAAAAGTGAACCATGATACATATATACATGTATGCACGTGTGAGGACACATGCAACACACACATGCACAAACACACACACACACACAAACAAACATATAGCACTTAAAAACGTAATAAATATATTTAAATATAAACAAAATATGTTAAAAGTTCTGTAGAACTTGAATCAGATCTTGAAAGCATTATTCTTAAAGTTGCATATTAATGTATTTCCTTAAGAACATTGAAATAAGTGCCATGTAAATGTTTTTATACCTTGACATTAATTTATCAAATGCATTTTCAGAAATGCTTCATGTACACTTTATCAAAAAGTTTTGTCTGTTGAAGAGTAAATACTATTATTAAAATATGTTTTTGGAAGGAAGTTTCAACAGTCAAACATATCACAAAGATTTCTTTTCATAACTTAAGTGTTTTAAACATCTTCATTTAACCATATGATTTGCTTGATTTTTCTTAATAATTTATTTGACCAGTGAATTTAGCTTAATAAATTACCTCAGACAAACGTCCTAATTAATATATTTATTATGTTTACTCAACAGCATAAAATATCTTTAGTATTGTCTAAAATTCTACTGCTTCACATTTTGAAAGATATGTTATCACATATATATCGAAATACATGACTGTGAAAATCAGATTATGCTAAAGAAACTCAATCATGAAAGCTATCTTTCTATGTTCCCTGAGTTCAAGGAAATATATTCATTTCTTCTCATTCTTTTGCAGTTTGATTGATGATAGAAAATACTACTTGTCTGACATAAAGAAAAAAAACATAGCCTATACAAGTTTCAATGGAACAATTGAAAGTAAAATTATTATGATAAATATCTCCATTTCCCAATGATACTGTCTTCATAATGTTACTGTAGTTTCAAAGGAAATTTTGCTTCTTATATGTTAAAATAGTGTCTTTGTGATTTTCTTGAATGCAAAATTAGTCATAAAATATAGTATACTATTGAGAATCATGAAACAATTTCCAATGAATCAACTTCTCTATGTTGTTAATATATTTCTCCATTAGACTAACAATATTTATGTTAACTAACAGATGGACCATTGTTCCTCATGCCCACAAATCATACACAGGAAAGACTGAGGTGGAAAGTATTTTAATTTATTATTTTTTAATCAAATTTGAATAAATGTTACAGGATAGTCAGGTAGTTGAGTTTAAAAGTCATCTAGCAAAGAAACTAGATTCTACATTATCTTTCCAAAAAATAGCTGGGAGTTTATACTCAATGAAATATTCATATCAATAATTTATATTGACACAGAAAATTAAATATTTTATTTTTTTGTCTAAGGGAAAATTGAGGGTATTAAAGAAGTAAATAGATTTACCTATAACTATTTCTAGTCAAGGCAATATGCTCATGTCTAAGAACATAATTTCAGTGCTAATTTTTAATATACTAACTTGTAAGCATAAAAATCTAAATGTATTAATGTTTAAATTAAGTACCATTTATATTTGCTTCTATTTTTTTCCATTATTGGTGATATTATATAAAAGCTATTATTTTTACTTGCATGGAATTTATTTGTATGTGGCAGATATAAGGTAGCTATAAATAAAAGCAAATCGCATGTAGTGACAAGCGTATAAAAATTCGAAACTTCATATATTATAGTTGAATCCCCAAAAGGTTAAAAATAAGTAACTACATGAGTCTGAAGTTCTATCTCCAAAGGTATATGTAGAAGGAAGTTATAACCAATGGAGGGGTTTTTATGTTTATTTATTACTTCAAGTTACATCTCCATAACAGTCCCCTCCTTCATGGTATCATCCCCCACCCTCTCCCCCTTCTCCCATATATCCTACTCCTCTAGTGTGAGGTGCTCCTACATATCAGCCCCCCTCAGTTCATCAGTCATATGAGGGCTAAGAGCATCCTATTGCACTGGGGGCCTACATGGCAGCTCCACTAGGGCAAAATGTCCCACTAATAGACAACAAAGTTTATGCTCCTGTTCCTTTCGGTCTTTTGATTGTAGGATAGTTATCCTGTACTATATGGCTAAATCCAGTTATAAGTGAATATGTGTCATGTTCATCTTTCTGGGAGTTTTTCTTATATTTTTGGTTGTGAGCCTAGCCTTTAATGGCTGAGCCATCTCTCCAGTCCTGGGAGTTTTTCTTAATGTGACTTTATTAATTATAGACTCTTCAAAGAGCTTCATCTTTCATGACTCATGTTTAGAGAAAATTTTGGGCATATAATTGATTATGAAAAAATAATGGCAAGTCCTAGAGTTACACAAGAGAAAGACTAACAATGTGTACTATCAAGACCCTGAATATTAAGGTAGAGATACAGAACTGATTGTTCTTCACAACCCTCAAAAAGAAGCAGCATTGTTGACTTCTTGATCTGTTTAACGTGAAACACTCTTTATAATTCTTTAAAACATAAATTCAACAAAAAATTAAACAGTATACTAGAATTGCAAGCACTTATTATAAACAAAACAAGCATATAAGCTGAGTCTGTCATATAGTCGAAAAGTGGAAACACAACAAATGTCCACAAACAGAGGAATAATAAAAAGTAATGTGGCATATCTATAAATTTGGATAATATTCTAATCATGAAACTAAGATAAAGAAGACAAGTAGAATAACCAACATAATAAATTTTCATATTTATTAGACATCTTATATTCAAAATTGTGTTTACTGTAAGCAGATGAATAATCATCAGGTTTGAGAGAGGTATAAAGATGGATGACTATTTAATGGGAATGTGGATTTATGGGGATTAATGAACATAATCTAGGACAATATATGATAATGGTTGTACAGCATTGTGAAAAAACTAACCACCACTTGAAAATTGTACCTTAATATTGCTAAATATTGAGTAATATATTATATGAATTATTGGTTATTAATAAGTTTTTCTCTTATGATATTTCCTAGAATACATGTAATTGTTGATTGAATTATATCACTGAAGAACAAAAGCAGATACATATTCAACACATGTATGAAAAACAATTTATCTACCTTGTTTTATATATATATATATATATATATATATCACCATTAGGGAGTATTGGCATGAAAACAGACATGTTGATAAATGTAATAAACTTGAAGATGTAGGTATAAATACACACATCTATGGACATCTGAATTTTTATAAAGAAACTAGAAATACACGCTGGAAAATAAAAGAGCATCTACAACAATTGGTGATGGTCAAATTGGATGGCTTCATGTAGAATGTATGAGATCCATATTTATTACCTTTGACAAAACTCAACTCCAAATGGATCAAATATCTCAACATTAAACTGGATATACTGGAACTGATTAGAGGAGAAAATGGAGGACTAGCTTTGAGTTCAGAGTCACAAGAAAATATTTTCAGAACAGAACACCATTAGTGCAGGCAATAAGATCAATGATTAATTCAGACCTTTTTTTCTGATAGCTGAATAGTATTCCATTATGTAAATGTACTACAGGGTTTTTTTTAATCCATTCATTGGTGGAGGGATATCTGTTTTTTTTTCCAGTTTCTAGCTATTGTAAATAACCCTGCTATGAACATAGATGAGGATATGTCCTTGTGCTTTGGTGAGGAATCATTTGGGTGGATACCCAGAAGTGATATGGCTGGGTCTTGAGGTAGGGCTATTCCAAGTTTACTATTTCCAGACTCATTTCCATAGTGATTGTACAAGTTTGCATTCCCACCAGCAATGGAGGAGTGTTCCCCTTTCTTCACAACCTTGCCAACATGTGCTGTCATTTGAGTTTTTTTTCTTTTTTTAAGGTTTTTTAATGTTTATTTATTACTTCAAGTTACGTCTCCATCACAGCCCTCTCCCTCCACCCCTCCCAGCCCCACCCTCCTACCCTCTCACCTTTCCCCCAGAATGCATAATTCTTTTTTTTTCAGTCCAACAAATGGTTCTTTCTCTTATAACAATAAATACAGTACAAAACAACTGAAATAAATAGGCCACAATTCTGAGAGTTATATGGCTTAGCATACATTCTCAATGTCCAGTCCATATGTATTTGGCCCCTGACTTTAACATTCTACTATCTAACCATCTCCATGAGTTTAAAGTTCTCTACCTAACTCAGCTTTCATACTAACTTGCATCACAATTTTAAAAACATCTTCTTAGATCCAGAACACCCTCTTGATTCCTAAACAACTCAAAATTTAACTGTGAGTCTCTAGATATCTATTCTTCAACCACCTCAGAGACCTGAGAGGGATAAATATATCTGATTATATAGGAAGTGCAGGGCCCGCAGCTTCCAAAACTAAGAAATGACATACCCGTGGCTACCTCGACAGTTCCCATTTTCTCTCCATACATTACAGCATCAATCATCAGCTGTTTGGCCCCATTTCTCTGACAGACATTGATTGTAGAGCAGGAATTGTGAAGGACTTGCCTACCCTGTCTTGGCAGAGCAGGGCTGTCGACTTACCTGCTTCCAAGTTTTGTCCTTTTTGGACAGCAGTCTGTCTACAGTTGAAGCACTTTTTTTTTCTTTTTTTTTTGCCACGAGATATAGGCTTGCCACTAATTCAACCATCTCACACTGGAGATTCTTTGATGCTCATCTTCTACTTGGAGTGGAATAGGGTATGCTGTCAGGAGCTGGCATGTCTCATTTGAGTTTTTGATATTAGCCATTCTGACACGTGTGAGATGGAATCCAAGCGTCATCTTGAATTGCATTTCTCTGATGATTAAAGATATAAGATACCCATCTCTTGCTACCAAAGGAGCTTCTAGTATGAGGATTGGCTTACATCCAATTAAATTATTGGTCACAGGGTTCCCATGCAAACCCCCAAACAAACCAGGCTGTTCCCAAGACAGTACGTTACTCTCAAGAAACTGATATCACGGCACTGTTGCTGAAGAAAACACCCACACAACCCATTGAACATAGAGAAATCTAGCAGATGCCTACACATAACCTTAAATTCTATGATTTGGTAAAGAAATGTACTCTGCAGGCTACCAAAAAATAGAAAGAAAAAGAAGTATAAACACCAACTCAGACACAAACCTTTGATGTGTAATGTTTTCCTGCCCAGAAACTATGCTAGGGATATGGTGGCACAAAACTTGTGGGAGTAACCACCCAAACTCTGATTTGACTTAAAGCCCATTCTAAGAGATGGAACCCATATGCAATACTGTTTGGGTGACCAAGAACCAGACACCAGATAACACAGAAACATGATAAAACCAAATATTACTGTATTTAAAATATCAATGAAATGATTCAATGATATTGTCCTATACTCATAGATTAACACTGTGCTCAGCCATCATCAGAGAAGTTTCTTCCTGCAGCAGATGAGAAAAAAATACATAGAAGCCATAGCTGAACCTTATGCAGAGAGAGAGAGAGAGAGGAGACCTTGAAACACAGAGATATAAATGGAATATCTCCATCAAATCCCTCCCCTCAGAGATCAGGGAACACCATAGAATAAGAGGCAGAAAAAGTTTAAGAACCAGAGTGGACAGAGGACAATAGAACAAATCCCACTAAATCAACTGAGACAAATTCATATGAACTCAGAGACTGAAGCAGCATGCCCAGGGCCTGCATGAGTCTATAGTTGGTCTTCTCTGTATATATTCTAGCTCTCAGTTTAGTATTTTTATGTGACTCCAGAATGCATGGGCAATTGGGTCTCTGATTCTTGTGCCTTCTCTTGAACTCTTTTCTTTCTCTCAGTTTACCTTGTACAACTTCAATGTGATGGTTTTTGTTTTATCTTATATGTCGTTTTGTTAAAAAATTCAATAATACTTGAAAAATATTTTGATAGTTCAAATGATTGGGAAGTTTTGACAATTCTGTAGTTACTTTAATTAAATTTTTGTTTGTTGCACCTCAATTAAGTAATACATTTTATTTATTTGCTTAAAGTTTTTATACAATATATTTTATCATATTCATTTGCATTCTCAAACTTTCCAAATATTTCCAATTAATGAGTACCATTGCTTTATAAAATGGTGTATGATGTATTTATGAAGCAAACTTATTAAGGGAAATTTTAAATCATCCAAATACTTGATTTGATATAATGTTGTGTCAAGGAGAACTATATGGTGATATAAATAATAAAAATGAAGTGTTTATAATTAATTATTATAGAAAATTTCCTTCAACCTAACTGACTTCAGTGACTCCTGTTTTTCTGGGAAATATTTCAATACACAATACCCATTTGTGGTGATTTGAATAGTAATGACCCCCATACGCTCATATACTTAAATGGTTGGTCCATAGGGAGTGTCGCTATTAGGATGTGTGACCTTGTTGGCATAGGTGTGGTCTTGTTGGAGGAAGTGTGTTACTGTGGAGGTGGACTTTGAGGCTTCCTATTTTCAAACTATGCCCAGAGTGGCACACAGTCTTCCCTTGTTGCCTGGGGATCAAGATGTAGAACTCTTGGTTCCTCAAGCACCATGTCTGACTACATACTGTCATGTTTCTTGCAATAGTAATGAACTAAACCAAAACTGTAAACCACCCTCAATTAAATGTTTTCTTTTTTAAGAGTTGTCATGGTCATGGTGTTTCTTCACAGCAGTGAAAACCCTAAGATACTTAGGGGTTCAACAAATTATAGATACAATTGTTGATATATATATATATATATTTGTATATATATGTACATATATGTATATATAATATATTTGATCATATTCATTTCCATCCTCAACCTTTCCCAAATATCCCCATTTCCCTGATATTATTTTAAAAATCATTTCTTGAGACTATTCTTCTGATAATTTGTATTTTACACAAATTCCCATTACTAGGAAGCTTTGATAAGCTTTTGAAAAAACTCGGTCAAACCTGATATATGGTGCAGACAAACACAGATGAATTCATATAATATTGAACCATGGCCCTGGAAAGATCATAAATGTCACCATATCCTTTACTTCATCCTATATAGCAAGTATAATATAAAATAGTAATTGGTAGAAATAGAAAATTCAGGAAAAAAGGATTTAGTTAAAATTACCAATGTGCACTGATTTTAATTCTTAGTAGACTCATTCATTATTTATACATCCAAATCATTTATGTATATTTTAGAATGACATCGAGAATTTTTCTCACCTTAACATATCATCTTAAGAGTATTCATTCATTGAGACAATATTTTCCTAAGAGAAGCTGGAAGTAGTTTGCCATGCAGTTGTAAATGAATATATAAGTGCAAACCTCTTTCACAGACACTTGATACAAAATTTATTGTACTTCTCAAATATTTCTAGTTATTTGCTGTTAACACTTTAATAATATCATTTTTTACCATACATCCATTTAGAATAAAATATATGAACACATGAAACTCTGCACACAAAAATTTTTCCTGTTTAATTCAATGACACCTTTCTAGTAACTTCCACAAGGTAATAGGACATTGCTTGTAGTTTTGTTCATATTTTTATTGAATTGATAAACTTTTGTGGTACTCCTCATGATTTCTATTCTCAAATCTCATACATTTAAAACACAGTTCCATTGACTATAATTGCTGGTAATTTGTGAAGAACCTCATCCATTTCAGGAATCATCTACAAATTTAAATGAAATATCTATGCCATTCTCATTGTCACTCAAAGATTGAAATGAGTATCATAATAATCAATAACATATGTGATACCAAAACTTAACAGACATTTTGTTCATTCAGAGAAATTCCATGTTCTTTTAAAAATTTTCTGTGCCACAGCTTAATACTTTTTTAATTTGAAAAATTTCACTTTACATCTAATGACTTTAAATGTTTTTTTAACATATACTTGGGATTTTTTGCTATAAAGATAAGCAAATTTATTTATGAAAGTATCCTATAGTTTGTTAAAAGGATGAAGTAATGGTAATTTCTATAGAATATGATGAATATAAAAAACAAATACGTAATGTTAAGTTAGAAGAGAGTATAAGCATCAAACAGCAGAGTTAAACTCATGACTGTAAAATTTGTTTATAGTAGTATGTAAAAATAGTTCATACAGATACATATGGGTGAAAGTATGAAAGTATGAAAATTTATATTGGTTTATATTTAGAATTGTTTTGATTCTAAATACCAGAAAAACATAAACTATAATTCACTGATAACAAAATCATTGACTTTTACTGTTACTGAACCAAATTAACATATAAGAGAGTAGCATGTTCAAAATATTTGTAGTTAGACAAATTATAATTGTTGACTCTTTAAATTCATCAATGAAAACATTTAGCCTAACATTTTTCTTCATTGATATAATGTGATTACTGATTTAATCTATTCATTTGTAATTGTAATATTCAAATTTTCTATTTCTCATGATCTAGTTTTAGTGTTTTGTATGCCTCTAAAATATTTTCAGTTTCTTTTAGGCTACCTATTCATTTGCATATAGTTTTCATGGCTGTATCTTAAAATAATTTTTGCTTATGTGTCACCTTTTATTGGGAAGATGAGATTGGTCTTCAAAGGCTCATATATTTGAATGCTTAGGGAATGACATTAGGAGATGTGGCCTTGTTAGAGTAGGTATGTATCTATTGGAGTAGGTATGGCCTTGTTGGGGGAAATGTGTCATTGGGGATGCTCTTTGAGATTTCAATGCTCAAGCCAGGCCTAATATCTCTCTCTCTCTTGTACCTGCCTGTCAATCCAGATACAGAAATCTCAGCTTCTTCCCTAGTACCATGTCTGCCTTTGCTCTGTCATGCTTCCCACTATGTTGATGGACAAAGGCTCTGAACTTGTAAACCATTTACAGTTAAATGTTTTTCTTTATAAGAATTGCCATGGTCATGATATCTCTTCACAGCAATAAAATCCTAACAAAGACAACAATGATTATTGTGATTATATCTCTTGTACTTTCTTTTTATTATGAAAATAAATAACATAAATATGACAACCTTACACATCTATCACCCTATATGTGTCATAAGTATAACAAAATGTTATTGTCACACTACAAAAACACCTGAAATCTGCAACAATCAATCCAATAGAGTTTTAAGCACACATTATTTGATTAAAATAATGCATTTTTAAAGGTACATATGAATAGAGTACTCACCACCCTCCAGGTGACATGAGGCATGAATCTTCTAATAATTATTTTAATAATTTTTCTAGTTATTTGTTTATATTATTACTGAGTGGTATTTATCTTTTTCTTTATTCAATTGGCTTGTGTTTAATTTTGGGAATGAGGTCTTACAGTCATTTCTGTAAGTTTCTAAACATCCAAGTTTTATTAACTATTAAATCTGGGTAAGGATCTTTAGCTGAAAATTCCTGATTAAAGCATAACAATTGTACTTTATGTAATATAAAGATATGACATGGCATTGAAATCCACTTGTACTAGGTCCCATCTAGAAAAATTTCTGATGTGATTATTGGGAAACAAACTCAGGTATCCTGGAACAATATACACTCTGGACCACTGGGTCATTTCTACAACCCATCATGTAATTTTCTTTCCAACACTGACATTTCACTCTTTCCTTAGTTGATAAAACATGGTTATTTATAAGATAAAATGTGTTTTAACTAGTGTTTGTGTGATTGTACAAAAACCCCAATAATATGTCATTAGCCTTAGTAGCAAAAATTCCTGAATAAATCCACCTTTATTTTAGGGCAAGAGTACAATTTGAGATAACTTTACATGCAAAATATTTTCCAGATTTTATTTTTTATTTCACCAAACTATATTACATACTTAACATCACTATGTGTCACATTTATTTGTGTCTCATCAATTATTTGCGTTACTTTGCTGTCATTTCCTTTCATAGATTCAGTAAACCTTTATTAATTTTCTTTTCACAGCAAAACCAACTCTTAGTTAGATATTTTCTATACTGCAATTACTTTTTCTATTTTGATTATTTCTGTGCAGATATATACTGTCTCTTTGTATTATCATTGAGCTTATTTTGTTGTTTGTTTTCTAATTCCCTTAAGTAAAGTTAGTATTATTCTACAGTACTTTAACTTTAAAATTATTAGTATTTGACTGTACATCACAAGTTTTAGCAGGTACATTACTGCTTTTACTTGATCTGAAATATTTTCTTGTTTTAAATATTTATTTATTACTTCAGGTTACATCTCCATAACAGTGTCCTCTTTCCAACCCTCCCAATCCCGCCCTCCTACCCTCTATCGCTTATCCCTTCCATCACACTATTCTGGAGTGCAATGTCCCTACATAAGAGTCCCCTGCCCCAGTTCAGCAGTCATAAGAGGGCCAAGAGCCTCCTCATACACTGGGAGCCTACAAGGCATCATCACTAGGGCAAAGTGTCTCATTGACAGGAAAAAAAGTCTATGATCATGTTCCTTTTGGTGCGTTGGTTGTAGTATAGATATCCTGTACTATATGGCTAAAACCTAATTATAAATGAATAGATGCCATGCGCATCCTTCTGAGTCTGGGTTAGCTCACTCAGGATGAGCTTCTCTAGTTCCATCCATTTGGCTGCAAATTGCATAATTTCATTGTTTCTGGTAGCTGAGTAGTATTCCATCATGTAGATGTACAACAGTTTGTTTAATCCATTCTTCTGTTGAGGGTCATCTGGGTTATTTCCAGTTTCTAGCTATTACAAATAAGACTGCTATTAACATACATGAGGAAACTTCCTTGTGATTCTATGAGGAGTCATTTGGGTGTATACCCAGAAGTGGTATAGCTTGGTCCTGAGGCACAGCTAGTCCAAATTTTCTAATATATCGCCATACTGACCTCCATAGTGGTTGCACAAGCCTGAACTCCCACCAGGAATGGAGGAGAGTTCCTCTTTCTTCACACCCTCACCAGCATGTGCTGTCATCTGAACTTTTTTTTCCTTTATTTTTTATTTCTTCAAGTTATATCTCAATCGCAGTCCCCTCCCTATTACCCCTCCAGTCCCACCCTCCCACCCTCAGCCCCCCATCCTCTTCCCTTTTTTTCTTTCTTTTAAGTTTAAGGTATATCTTATTTCCCCCTACACTTTCCCCTTTCAGTCCAAAAAAATGGCTCTTTCTCTTATAATAATAAATACAAAACAACAGAGGTAATTAGGCCACAGTTATGAGGGTTATATGGATTAATGTACATTCCCAATGACCAGTCCATATGTATTTGGTCCTTGACTTTAACATTCTACTATCTAAACATCTCCATGAGTTTAAAGGTCTATATCTGACTCAACATTCATACTAACTTGCAACACAATTTTAAAAGTATCTTCTTAGATCTATAACACTCTCTTGACTCCTAAACAACTCAAATATAAATTATGAGACTCTAGCTATCTGTTCTTCAACCACCTCAGAGACCTGAGAGGAATAAATATATCTGATTTTATAGGAAGTACA
>CAJQZJ010000953.1:142065-174544 GCA_907164525.1 Lophiomys imhausi
TAAGTCGACAGCCTAGCTCTGCCAAGACAGGGTAGGTAAGTCCTTCATAACCCCTGCTCTACAATCAATGTCTGTCAGAGAAATGGGGTCAAATGACTGAAGGGCGATGCTGTAATGTATGGAGAGAAATGGGAACTGTCCAGGCAGCCACTGGTATGTCATTTCTTAGTTAAGGAAGCTGCAGGCCCTGTACTTCCTATAAAATCAGATATATTTATTCCTCTCAGGTCTCTGAGGTGGTTGAAGAACAGATAACTAGAGTCTCATAATTTATATTTGAGTTGTTTAGGAGTCAAGAGAGTGTTATAGATCTAAGAAGATACTTTTAAAATTGTGTTGCAAGTTAGTATGAATGTTGAGTCAGATATAGACCTTTAAACTCATGGAGATGTTTAGATAGTAGAATGTTAAAGTCAGGTACCAAATACATATGGACTGGTCATTGGGAATGTACGTTAAGCCATATAACCCTCATAACTGTGGCCTAATTACCTCTGTTGTTTTGTATTGTATTTATTATTATAAGAGAAAGAGCCATTTGTTGGACTGAAAGGGGAAACTGTAGGGGGAAATAAGATATACCTTAAACTTAAAAGAAAGAAAAAAAGGGAAGAGGATGGGGGGTTGAGGGTGGGAGGGTGGGACTGGAGGGGGAATAGGGAGGGGACTGCGATTGAGATGTAACTTGAAGAAATAAAAAATAAAGGAAAAAAAAAGAACATTGAAAAAAAATATTCCACCCAGCAGTGAGTCTTGAACCCTGTTGCAGGTTAGTGGAACACATTACTATAGCTGGATTGCCATATCAAGCCACAGTACTAGTAGAAGTTCTTAGTTCTCATGTGACTGATGAACTGAGGGACTTTGATATGTGGCAGCTCTCCTCATCTGAGTAGAAGGAGAGAACAGAAATGGGGAAGAGGGAAAAAGTGGGCACTTGGATAGGAGGAGAAAGGGGACATTGATCAAGATGTAACTTGAAAAAAAGAAATTAAAAAAGAAAAAAGTTGGTGATGTAAATGTTCAAGTGACCTTGTCACTAGTACAATTTGTCCAGAGCTCTGATTTACAGCATATGAGCATCCATAAATCTGAAAATAATCATTAAGTAATATAAAATTCCCTTAATCTTAGTTGTGGAATTTATATTGTAATTGATGTAATATTGTGAAGTTTTATACACATATTATGAAAAATAAACAAAAATTAAACTGGGGTAAAGGGAGATAAGTTAACTGTTAGTGAGAGATTTTGAGGAGTCTTTATGTCATTTTAGGAGAGGATATATTGCAAAAATTAGTTTGTATTTGGTGATTAGAAAATTTACAATAACTATATATCATTCTATTTTTTTGAGATAGATGTCATGAAATGTATAATACAACTAGGTAGAAGTGAGAAAATGTTCACAAATTTTAGGATACAGTTATTTATTATAGATAACTAGTATAATAAATGAGAATCACTTAGCAATAATGTTTACTTTTAAACTATTCAATCTTTTTTTTCTCTCTTTTAGGGAAAATAACCCAATGCGAATGAGTATCAAATTGGAAGGCTTAGAGGTTATCAAGATGGTCATGTTCATATCCTGAGCAAATATGGGATATCCAATTCTTTTACTTCAATGTCCATGGAAATGTTAGATGTTTATTCTAATTAAAAATGACAATAATGCAAAGACACATTCACTACCTGTAAGGAAGTTTTACAATATACAGTACATAGTTCTATATACCTTAGAAAATAGAGAAGTAGATTAGTGAAGTGTTAGAGAAGGAACAGGATACGTAGAGACATATGTATTAGTCCATCATTTTCCAATTTTTATTATATTACATTTTCTTTACACAGGATATTTGACCACATTATGAACCCCAAGATGTGGACTATAAAAATCTGTTTCTAAGATTTTCCCCAGCTTTTTATCCTAGCATTTGTTTACTGTAAGCAAGTACTTGTGGTGTGGCTCAGTACAAGCACACATCTTTAATCCAACAGCTAAACAAAGTCAACCAAAGGTCAAGAGACAGAGCAAGTAACCAGTTGAGAGGGAGTGAACATAAGTAAACAGATAGGAGGGATATCAAGCTAAAGCATGGAGAAGGAGAAGCAGCTCTTTCCTTCTGAGATGTCAGCTGCATAAGAAAGTCAGCTAGCGGGTTTTTTTTTCCTTCTGCAACATTGGTGGAGTAAGAACATCAGCTGGGTGTTTTCTCAGCTTATGAGCTAGCAGACTTCCACTCCAGTATCTGGTTCATGAGTCTTCATTGGTAATAGAAAGGCTGTTTTTTTTTAACACAAAATACCAACCAATTTAATCATATCCATTCATCAAATATTTCTTGAGTACATATCACAAGCTCTATATTGATCTGGGCATTGATGCTATAACTATTCTAGAATACTCAGATTCTCATAGAGCTTAAATTCTTGGGATGGGAAACAGAAAATTAATAGTATACTTTTCTGTGACATGAAGTAAAACAGCAAGAAAATGTCAATGAAACAGTGTGATTTGAAGTATTATTTTCAGTAGAGAATTGTTCAGTTTCCATGAATGTGCAGGCTTTCTGTTATTTCTGTTGTTGTTGAAGTCCAGCTTTATTCCATGGTGGTCTGATAAGATACAAGAGATTATATCAATTTTCTTATATCTGTTGAGGCTTGCTTTGTGTCCAACTCTGTGGTCGATTTTGGATAAGGTTCCATGTAGTACTGAAAAGAAGATGTATTCTTTTGTGTTTGGGTGAAATATTCTGTAGATATCTGTTAGGTCCATTTGGTTCATGACCTCTGATAGACTCATAATTTCTCTGTTTGGTTTCTGTCTGGATGACCTGTACATTGTTGTGAGTGGGGTGTTGATGTCTCTCACTACTAATGTGTGGGGATCAATGTGTGGTTTAAGCTTTAGAAGGGTATCTTTTACAAATGTGGGTGCCCTTGTATTTGGGGTATAGATATTCAGTATTGAGATGTTATCTTGATTAATTTTTCCTTTAACAAGTACAGTGTCCTTACCTATCTTTTTTGATTAACTTCAGGTGAAAGTCTATTTTTTTCTTTTTTTGGTATTAGGATGGCTACTCCAGCTTGTTTCCTGGGCCCATTTGCGTGGAAAACCTTTTCCCAGGCCTTTACTCTGAGGTAGCATCTATATTTGTTAGTGAGATGCATTTCTTGTATGCAGCAAAATGATGAGTCTTGTTTATGGATCCATGCTGTAAGCCTGTTGTCTTTTTATTGGGGAGTTGAGTCCATTAATGTTGATGGATATTAATGACCAAAGGATGTTGTTTCCTGTTATTTTGATATAAGTGGTGGTTGTGTGTTTCTTTTGGTTTAGTTGCAGGGGAGTTTTCTGTTTCCTCTGTTTTGTTGGGTGTAGTGATGTTCTCTGGGTTGGAATTTTCCTTCTGTGATCTTCTGTAGGGCTGGATTTGTGGGTAGATACTGCTTAAATTTGGTTTTGGTATGGAATATCTTGTTTTCTCTGCCTATGTTGATAGAAAGTTTTGCTGGGTATAGTAGTCTGGCTGGGCACCTATGTTCTCTTAGGGCTTGTAGGATGTCTGCCCAGGCCTTTCTGGCTTTTAACGTTTCTGAGAAGTCAGGTGTAATTCTGATGGGTCTGCCTTTATACATTACTTGACCTTTTTCACTTACAGCTTTTAGTATTGTTTCTTTGATCTGTACATTTGGAGTTTCAATTACTATGTAGTGAGAGGAGTTTGTTTTCTTTCTACTCTGTTTGGTGTTCTGTATGCCTCGTGGAAGTTATCAGCATCTCTTTCTTTAGGTTTGGGAAGCTTTCTTCTATGATTTAGTTGAAGATATTTCCAGGACCTTGGAGTTAAGAGTCTTCTCTTTCCTCTATGCCTATAATTATTAGGTTCCATCTTTTTATTGAGCCCTTGATTTCTTGGATGTTATGTGTGAGAACTTTTTTAGATTTCTCATTTTCTTTGGTGGTTGTACTGATTTCTTTAATAGAATGTTCCATGCCTGACCTTCTGTCTTCCATCTCTTGTATCCTATTTTTGATACGCATTTCTATAGAAAAAATGGCTAATTAAAGTATTTACTCAGTATTTATATTATATTTAATTGTTTTGGTGGCTGTTAGTCCTTAACCCAGCATTATAAATGAATACACACAGACACCATGTGGATTTTAACAAGCCTAGGCCAGAGTTGTGCAATCCTGTCCCATCTAAGCTAGCTCATAATTTTATTACCCAATTATGACCCCATATATACATACATCCCTTGGGAATATTATTTTCCACACTATGCTGATATTCCAGACCACGTGGAAGATATTCTTTAATCCACCCCATGGTGTGTCTTCCTTGTTTGCTCCTGGCTTTTTCTCCAGCTGCTTCTTCCCAAGATGCTCTCTCTCTAAAAGTCCACACATCTTAATACTGCATACCTCTGTCTTTGCCCAATCTCCAGGCCTCAGCATTTATTTAACCAATCACAGACAATTAAGTAAGAGACAGCAAACAGGACCAATCAACATTTAGAATGCTTAACACCACTCCATCACATGTCTGTAGTTCCTGTTCCCTTCCCTTGATTTTCCACCTCTATGATTATCTCTGCTTGTGCTTTCTTTATTGCTTCCACTTCCAATTTCAAGACTTGAGCAATTTTATTCTTTTTATATGTTTCCTATTCCAATTTGCTTGTCTTTGTCTGCAAATCTTTCAAATTTTTCAGTGCCTTCTCTCTTTCCTGTTCATGTTGGGCTGTGTTGGCTTGGAGGTCTCCAATGGTATTCTCCATTGATTTCATTTGTAAAATTGAGGATTCTTTAAATTCTTTCAGGGATTTAATTTCTTCTTGTAAGGACTTCATCATTTTCTAAGTGTAGATTTGTCATCATTTTCATGTGTTTTAGCTGTGGTGGGATGTTCAGGACTTGCTGTGTTAACCTCACTGAAGTTTGTTGGAGTCATATTTCCCTGATTTTTGTCAGTTTTGTTCCTTTGCTGATCTTTAGCCATCTGGTTCCCCTAAGCTGATTGTTCCTGATGTCTTCTGGATCTGGTGCCAAGGTGGGAACTTTGGTGTAGAGTCAGTATAATATCGGTGATCAGTAGCTTAACACAAGCTAGGTGGGGTCTTGAGATGAGGCCTGGGTCTCAATGAACCCTCCCACTTGAGTTCACCCCTTCCCATTGTTGCCTAAATGGGGACTCAGGTTGGGGATTGGGTGGGATGAGTTATTCCAGCCTGCAGGATCTTCGGTTCTTTGTGATGTTGGTGTGACTGGCAGGGCCACATATTGTAGCCTTAAGCTGCAGATCTCCTGCCACTCATGTGTCTGATCAGAGTGTCAGGTCTTTGGTCATGGTCCACCTAGGCAATTTCTTCTAGGTGGTCCCCAGTGCATCTCTGTGCCTCTAGGCCCTAAGGAGTAAGCCCTTATAGTCTGTATCACTCTGGCATTGCATAAAGGCCAAGAATTCACTGCTCCCACACAGTAGCTTTAGATTATGAAGACAGGGTATCCCACCAAGAAGGGGCAATGTTCACTAGCTCTGATATGAACACCACAACCTGTCCGCTGGGCTTGAACTCAGTGGAGTTCTTCAGCCTTATAAATTGAACACCCACCTTTCAGCCTGCTCTGATCTTACTGTTTCAGTGGCACTGCTGATCCTCTTTAGGGTGTAGGAGTGCCCGTGTGCATTCTGGGCACTCTGGGAGCCTGGAGGTACCTATTTGTAGCACTTGGGGCTGCTTCTCAAGGCCCTGCAGTGATCAGAGCTGCGGCATATTGTATTAGTGCAGAAAGAGCAGCCCTCTGCCCTGTCTGGGGTGATTGTATATCCAATAGAGGAACCTGTATGTCCAACACCTTTCTGGGTAAGCCCCAATATGCTTGTGCCTTTCAGACCACCTCTCTACTGATCCCACAGTTCTCCTATTTAGAATGCTGGCATGGAAGTTGGGTGCTCTAGAGGCTGGTCAGTACCCCTGTCTGGGCTTCGGAGCAATTTGTTGAGTATTTGAGTGGCTCATGCCCACTTCTGTGGTGGACTTTGCACCAGCTTCTGTTCTGCACCAGGCTCTGCACTGACCTCTGCTCAGTGAGGCTGACAAAAAAATATCAATGATACAGTGTGATTAGAAGTATTATTTTTGTATACTGTCCAATATTTCTGGAGAGGTAATATCTAAGCATAGATTTGAATTATGAGACATCAACCTCTTCATGTAGTAGGGGTTGAGAACACAGAACACTGGAAAACATAATAGATATAATCATAGAAGAGAAGATAAAGAATAGAACCCAAAGGGTATAGAGTGTCTTTATCAAAGGATGAGTGCCAGGGAAATAGCCCTCTGCCTCCTAGCATGATGATATATGTTAGATGCTAACAACCTGCATAATGGAAGGAGAGAACTGACTCCTGCAAGGTGATCTCTGACTTCTATATACACAACATGTCACACACATACACACACACACACACACACACACACACACACACACACACAATCACAAAGCAGGCAATAGGGCTAGCAAAGGGTTTGTATCAATGTACAAGGAATTAGAGGCCCAGGTATAACATTCTATGTTCTGATTTAAACAGCAATGAATAGGACATATATGTAAAATACCATTATTAAGTATCTTTTTAAAATAAAATCATTGTTGTCAGTATATGAGGTGAATATACAGTAAAAGAGAGAAGGAAATAAATTTTAATCAAAATGAAAGTAGAAAGGAAAATATTAAGGGCAGGAATGTTCAAGAAAAGGGGGATGGAATTGAGAAAATGCTGTGATACTAGAAACATAAAAAAATTAAAGATACTCAAAGCAATCTTGACTTTAAAAAATCACTGTGGGAGGTATTAATGTGCAGGTTTTTAAATTATACTTCAAAAAATCACATTCAATACAGCATGGTACCTGTAAAAATAGTAGATTATGAAGTGAAGATAGAGTCCACTGAACATCTTTCATGGTGTTACAAAGTTGTCCTATTTTCTGTTCATAAATAGTTTGTATGTATTTACTGAATGATCTAGTTCCTCTACTTTATCATCTGTCATAGAATCTCTGTTTTTCACTCCAGTTTTCATTTGTCTAATTGAGTATTTCAGGTTTAGCATTATTTCTGTTTATATTTTCTTCTATATTTCTATTAATTCATTGAAATTTATTTGGTTTATTGGATTTACTTTCTCATTTCATTCACCTCTTTTTTGTTCTCATGCAGTTTAGTGTTGTTGGTTTTTTTTTTTTCATTGAGATAGTTGAACATAGCTATGATCATTCTTTTGAATTCTTTGTAAACTTTTTCAGGTCACTTTTCTGGAGGCCATTAATATTTGACTAATAATTTTTGGAGGTACACATTGAAGTGTTATTTTGTGCTGCCTTTTTCCCCTCTGCACTGGAAACTGATCATCTGAAACACTTTGCTGGTTGAGTCTTTCTTTGTGTTTTTTCCCAAAGAGTCTTTTTTTCCTTTCAGTGGATGTGTGCACATTATTTGGAATGGAATCAAGTGGATGATTTCTGAGATATTTTATTCTGTAGATCTGGCATTGTGGGTCTGCTGATACACCTAGTCTTCTCTGACTGTTTGATTCCTATCTGGTCTAACTCTGAATAACTAATGGTAGGGTCAGCACAGTCCTGGTTGTTCTCTCGTCTGCAATATTCTGATGTTGCTCTCAATCCTGGATTCCTTGAAATGAGCCAAGACAGCTTTGATCTGGACCTCTATACTGTTGCTTGTTATGCTTATTATGGGATTCCACATGGTTGGGCCTTTAACAACCTTGCTTAAGTTCAGAGTCTTCTCTTTTTTAATATTATTTATTTTCATTTATTTTTTAAAATTATTTTTATTTCTTCAAGTTACATCTCAATTACAATCCCCTCCCTACTCACCCTCCAGTCCCACATCCCACCCTCTTCCCCCTCAAACCCCCATCCTCTTCCCTTTTTTTTAAGTTTAAGGTATATCTTCCCCCAGCCAACAGCTCCCCCTTTCAGTCCAACAAATGGTTCTTTCTCTTATAACAATAAATACAATACAAAACAACAGAAATAAATAGGCCACAGTTATGAGGATTATATGGCTTAGCGTACATTCCCAATGTCCAGTCCATATGTATTTGGCCCCTGACTTTAACATTCTATTATCTAACCATCTCCATGAGTTTAAAGTTCCATATCTAACTCAGCTTTCATAAAAACTTGCATCAGAATTTTAAAACATCTTCTTAGATCCAGAACACACTCTTGATTCCTAAACAACTCAAAATTTAACTATGAGACTCTAGATATCTATTCTTCAACCACCTCAGAGACCTGAAAGGGATAAATATATCTGATTATATAGGAAGTGCAGGGCCCACAGCTTCCAAAACTAAGAAATGACATACCAGTGGCTGCCTGAACAGTTCCCATTTTCTCTCCATACATTACAGCATCAGTCTTCAGACATTTGGCCCCCTTTCTCTGACAGACATTGATTGTAGAGCAGGACTTATGAAGGACTTGCCTACCCTGTCTTGGCAGAGCTAGGCTGTTGAATTACCTGGTTCCAAATTTTGTCCTTTTTGGACAGATTTCTGTCTGCAGTTGAAGCAAGGGTTTTTTTGCCAAGAGATAGGCTTGCCACTAGTTCAATCATCTCCCACTGGAGATTCTTCGATGCACATCTTCTACTTGGAGTAGAATAGGGGGTGCTGTCAGGAGCTGACATTTCTCGATATCAAAAAAATCTTAAGTTAAGAAAACATCTTTGAATGCCATATTCTGCAGATCTGTTGAGGTTTTTGAAGATGCCTTATCTCTTATATTTAGATAAGCAAATGTTGCTTGTATCTTAGCAACTTGATTATTGATTAGCTTATAAAATAACTGTGATAGACCATCATGGTATGTAACAAAATGACAAGCTTGAATGATTATTAGCTTGTATTTCTTAATTATCCTAAACAGTTTATGACAGTTGTTAGCAAAAAGCCAAAACTTCACATTTCATTTTTAAGCATTACTAGGTACAATACCTTTAAAAAGCATTACCCTTAATTTTGTATCAATATACAAAGATCAATACCAATGTGGCCAAATATAATCTTAATGTTGTATCAATATACAAAGATAAATACCGATGTGGCCCAATACAATCTTAATTTTGCATCAATATACAAGGGTCAATACGATTGTGGCCAAATATAATCTTAATTTTGTATAAATATACAAAGAGCAATACTGATGTGTCCCTATACAATCTTAATTTTGCATTAATATATAAAGATAAATACCAATTTAGCCAAATATAATATTAATTTTGCATCAGTATACAAAGGTATAAGGGTATATTCAATAATCTGTCCTTTTTTCTTGATCTTTCCTATATTATGTCTATGTCCCATTTTTTCTCGTCTGTTCACTCTTACATGGGAGAGAAAGAAGGACACAGAAAAGAAAAAGAAAGAAGTACCTGGGTCTAGCCTATAAAACCTATTTAACAAGACCATTTAACAGCTTGTAATCTCTTCCCCTAAATAAAAAGATTTTCTATTATCCATCAAACGATGAAAGGGGGGAATACCCTCCCCACATTCTGGGGAAGGGATGTCGATATCTTACAATGACTTCCTGCTGATTTGGGACATAGTAAACCTGTTTGGAGCCCAAATAAGAATGGAAAAATGCTTAAAATGTTAATAGAATCATTTGACGTTCAGCCCTTTTGTACTCAGCTATTTAAATGTCCTAAGAAATTTGTCGACAGAAGCTGAACTTCAGGGCTTTACTGAAGTTCTGGCTGGAGCAGTCTGTGGAGCTGAACAATCTGAACGATTTGGAGTTGTTGTGGTTGTAGACTTTTGAGGAAACAGGTATTGAGGAAGTCTGCAAGGCTAGATCATCTGGGCTACTTGTCTTCTTTGGTGTCTGATCTGTTTTCTTCTGAGGTTTCTGTTGTCCAGTTGTCCCTGGATATCTTGGATGGATGCTTTAAATCTCCTGGAAAGATAAGAACAGAGCCCTGCCCTAATACAAACTCTGGGACACTACCTTTTTTGGGTTGGGGGGGCAGGTAATATTATTCCTGGAACAAATTTGGTTTTTTGACAATATATAAAGTATTATCTTTCAATTCAGATTAAAGAAGAAATTATTTTGATATTTTGGAGCTAAACAAACCTTCAGTGTATATATTTTGAGATCTCAAAGGACAATTTGTTTGAATTTCAGCATGCTTTTTGTAAGTAGGTTTTTAACTTAAATCCTTCCAAATGCTGTGTGCCTATCTCTGCATTCTAAGTATTGGGATAAAAGACATGTGGTCCCCAACTGATGGGATTAAAGATGTCCTCCACCACCCCTGGATCAAAGTTTTTCTCTATTTAGAGCTTGTTTTCTGTCAGTCTGACCTTGAGCTCTGAGATCTGCCTGTTTCTGCCTCTAGTGTGTTGGGATTAAGGGTATATCCTTCTCAAATGATGGGATAAAGGGTTTGCATTATCACCACCCTGTTCCTTGTAACTCTTGAATTCATAGGACAACTAACTCTATAGTGATCCTTCTATCTCTGCAGGAGTTAAAGGCATTGGCTAATACCATGAATTTCATGTATTTTACTGTAGCTCCAAGTTTTTTCAACTCTTGGAGGTTTAGAAAACCAGGTTAAACAGCATTAACCCTTAACTTACATACAGTATTTTAATCCTGTTACCTCCTTTTTAATGCCAAACCATGAAAATTTCTTAAACATCTACCAGAAAAACAAAAACAAAAAACTTTTAAGCTGCTATCAAGTTTGTGAAATCTATGTGGTCACCTACAATCTAACATTCTAATATGAAATTAAGGCCATTTTCCTTTCATGACAGTAAGGGAAGAATACCTTTGGTAAATTACAGTTTGAAAATTTTATATTGTATTTTTATTATATTTTTTAAGTTTATTAACTTGTTTCTTAAAAAAGTATTATTTTGTTTTCTCAAGTTACTTCTAGAACATAGTTTCCTCCTTCTTTCCCTCCTGGCCACTCCCTTCCCTCCCTCCCTCTTTACCTCCCTCCCTCATTCTCTCCCTCCTTGTTCCTCTACTTGGTACTCTCCTTCTCCTCAGATGAAGTGGGCTCTCACATATCATACTCCCTCAGATCTTCCATCATGTGAGGGCCAGGAGCTTCCACTTGACTTGTACTGGGGCTTAATATGGCACAGCATCTAGGATATGGTGTTCCCCTAACCTGCAGCAGATTCCATGACTCACTGGTGGGTAAATTTTTTCCTAGGATTGATGTGCTAGGTTCCTATCTATTTGGGTGTATGGGTTGTAGGATAGTTATCCTGTAATATATGATTAATATCCATTTATAAGGGAATACATAACATGTTTATTTTTCTGGGACTGCATCAGCTCACTTAGCATGAGCTTTTCTAGCTCCATCCATTTGGTTTTGAATTGCATGATTTCCTCATTTCTGATAGCTGTGAGGTATTCCATTGTGTAAATGTACCACAGTTTTTTTTTATCCATTCTTCAGTTGAAGGATATCTGGGTTGCTTCCAGTTTCTGGCTATTACAAATAAAGGTGCTATGAACATTGTTGAGGCAATGTCCATGTGGTTTCATTTCCAAATCTTTTGGATATATGCCCAAGAGGGGTATGGCTGGGTCTTTAGGTAGAATTATTCCCAATTTTCTAAGATATCTCCAGATTGATTTCCAAAGTGGTTGCACGAGTTTGCAGTCCCACCACCAATGGGAGAGTGTTCCTCTTTCTCCATATCCTCATCAGCATGTGCTATCATTTGAATTTTTGTTCTTAGCCATTCTGACAGGTGTGAGATGGAATCTCAGAGTTGTTTTAAGTTGCATTTCCCTGATGACCAAAGATGTTGAACATTTCTTCAAATGCCTCTTGGCCTTTAAAGATTCCTCTTCTGTGAATTCTTGGTTTAGCTCTGTACCCCATTTATTGATGGGGTTATTTGATTTTTTGGTGTTTAATTTCTTCAGTTCTTTATATATTTTGAATATTATCTCTCTGTCAGATGTTGGGTTGTTGAAGATCCTTTACCAGTCTGTAGGCTGCCGTTTTGTTCTAAGGACAGTGTCCTTTGCCTTACAGAAGCTTTTCAATTTAATAAGGTCCCACTTATTGATTGTTTGTTTTAGTGTCTCAGCTATTGGTGTTCTATTCAGGAAGTTGCTACCAGTGACAATGAGTTCAAGGCTTTTGCCCACTTTCTCTTCTATTAATGTTAGTGTGTCCAGATTTATGTTGAGTTCCTTGATCCACTTAGATTTAAGTTTTGTCCAGGGTGATAAGTATGGATCTATTTGCATTCTTCTACATGTTGACATCCAGGTAGACCAGCACCATTTATTGAAAATGCTTTACTTTTTCCATTGTATGTTTTTGGCTTCTTTGTCAATAATTAAGTGACTGTAGGTCTGGGGGTTTATTTCTGGGTCTTCAATTCGATTCCATTGGTCACCTGGTCTGTTCTTATATCAGTACCATGCTGGGTTTTTTTTGTTTTGTTTTGTTTTTTACTATTGCCCTGTAGTACAGCTTGAAGTCCGAGATGGTGATTCCTCAAGATGTTCTATTATTGTACATGATTGATTTAGCTATTCTGGGTCTTCTGTTATTCCATATGAAGTTGAGAATTGTTTTTTCCAGATCTGTAAAAAATTGTGTTGGTATTTGGATAGGAATTGCATTGAATCTGCATATTCCTTTTGATAAGATGGCCATTCTTATTATGTTGATATTTCCTATCCATGAGCAAGGGAGATCTTTCCATCTTCTGATATCTTCTTCAATTTCTTTCTTCAGGTACTTGAAGTTCTTATCATACAGGTCATTTGCTTGCTTGGTTAGAGTTACCCCCAAGTATTTTGTATTATTTGTGGCTATTGTGAAGGGTGTTGATTCTTTTATTTCTTTCTCAACCCATTTATCTTTTGTGTAAAGGAGGGTTACTGGTTTTTTTTTAATTGATTTTGTATCCAGCCACCTTGCTGAAGGAGTTTATCAACTGTAGGAGTTCTCTGGTGGAATTTTTGGCGTCACTTATATACTATCATATCATCTGCAAATAGGGATACTTTGACATCTTCCTTTCCAATTTGTATCCTCTTGATCTCTTTTAGTTGTCTTATTGCTCTAGCTAAAACTTCAAGTACTATGTTGAAGAGATATTGAGAGTGGGCAGCCTTGCCTTGTCCCTGATTTTAGAAGAAATGCTTTAAGTTTCTCTGCATTTAGTTTGATGTTGGCTATTGGGTTGATATAAATTACCTTCATTATGTTTAAGTATGGTCCTTGTATGCCTGATCTCTCTAAGACTTTTAACATGTAGGAGTGCTGTATTTTGTCAAAAGCTTTTACAGCATCCAATGAGATGATCAGGTGGTTCTTTTCTTTCAGCTTGTTTATGTGGTGGATTACATTGATGGATTTTATAAAGTTAAACCACCCCTGCCTCCCTAGGATGAAGCCTACTTGATCATGGTGTATGATACTTTTGATGTGATCCTGGATCCGGTTTGCAAGTATTTTATTAAGTATCTTTGCATCCATGTTCATAAGGGAAAATGGTCTGAAATGTTCTTTCTCTGTTGGGTCTTTGTGAGGTTTAGGTAGCGGGGTGACTGTGGCCTCATAGAATGTGTTTGGCAATGTTCTTTCTGTTTCTATGTTGTGGAAGGGTTTAAAGAATATTGGTGTTAGCTCTTCTTTGAATGTCTGGTAGAATTCTGTGCAGAAACCCTCTGGCCCTGGGCTTTTTTTGATTGGAAGACTTCTAATGACTTCTTTTATTTCCTTAAGGGTTATAGGACTGTTTAATTTGTTTACATGTTCTTGATTTAACCTTGCTAGGTGGAATCTATGAAGAAAATTGTCCATTTCATTTAGATTTTCCAATTTTGTGGAGTACCTAAGTTTTTGATGTAGGACCTAATGATTCTTTGGATTTCCTCAATGTCTGTTGTTATTTCCCTGTTTTCATTTCTGATTTTGTTGAATTGGGTATTTTCCCCTCTATCTTTAATTAGTTTATTTATGGGCTTCTCTATTTTGTTGATTTTCTCAAAGAACTCACTCTTGGTTTTGTCGATTCTTTGTATTGTTCTTTTTGTTTCTAAGTTGTTGATTTCAGCCCTGAGTTTGATAATTTCCTCTTGTATGCTCTTCTTGGGAGTGTTTCCTTCTTTTTGTTCTAGCTCTTTCAGGTGTGCTTTTAGGTGGCTAGTATGGGAACTCTCCAGTTTCTTTTTGAAGGCACTTAGTGCTGTAAACTTTCCTCTTAGCACTGCTTTCAATGTGTCCCATAGGTTTGGGTATGTTGTGCCTTCATTTTCATTGAGTTCTAAGAAGACTTTAATTTCTTATTTTATTTCTTCCCTGACCCAGCTGTCATTGAGTACAGAGTTGTTCAGTTTCCATATTTTTGAAGGCTCTCTGTTGATTTGTTATTGTTGAAGTCTAGCTTTATTCCACGGTGGTCTGATAAGTTACAAGGGCTAATTTCAATTTTCCTGTATCTGTTGAGGCTTGCTTTGTGACCGACTATATGATCAATTTTGTAGAAGGTTCCATGAGGTGCCGAGAAGAAAGTGTATTCATTTGTTTTGGGGTGAAATGTTCTGTAGATATATATCAATTAGGTCCATTTGATTCATGACATCTGTGAGGTTAGTTATTTCTCTGTTTGGTTTCTGCTTCGTTGATATGTCCAGTGGTGAGAGTGGTGTGTTGAAGTCTCCCACTATTAATGTGTGATGTCCAATGTGGGATTTGAGCTTCAGTAGTGTTTCTTTAATGAATGTGGTGGTCTTACATTTGGGGCATAGATGTTCAGTATTGAGATTCCATCTTGGTGGATTTTTCTTTTGGTGAGTATGTAGTGTCCTTCCCCATCTCTTTTGATTAATGTTGGTTGAAAGTCTGATTTGTTGCATACTAGAATTGCCACTCCAGCTTTTTTCTTGGGTCCATTTGCTTGGTATATCTTTTTCCAGCCCTTCACTTGGAAATAATGCCTATCTTTTATGCTGAGGTGTGTTTCTTGTAAGCAGCAGAAAGTGGGATTCTGTTTTCGCATCCATTCTGCTAGCCTGTGTCTTTTTATTGGGGAATTGAGTCCATTGATGTTGAGAGATATTAATGACCAGTGATTGTTACTTCCTGCCATCTTGATGTTGGTGGAAATAGTGTGTGAGTGAGCTTCTCTTCTTTTGGTTTTGCTGCAGACATGCCATTTTCTTCATGTGCTTTCTTGTGTGTAGTTAACCTCTTTGGGTTGGAGTTTTCCTCCAACATCTTCTGTAGAGCTGGATTTGTGTATAGACATTGTTTGAATTTAGCTTTGTCATGGAATATCTTGTTTTTTACATCTATGTTGATTGACACTTTTGCAGGGAATAGTAGTCTGGCCTGGCTTTTGTGTTTTTTTAGGGTCTGCAAGTCGTCTGTCCAAGCCCTTCTGGCTTTTAGAGTCTCTGAAGAAAAGTCAGGTGTGATTCTGATAGGTTTGCCATTATATGCTACTGCACCCTTTTCCCTAGCAGCTTTTAATATTCTTTCTTTGTTCTGTATGTTTAATGTTTTGATTATTATGTGGTGGGAAGATTTTCTTTTCTGGACTAATCTATTTGGAGTTCTGTAAGCTTCTTGCACAGTTATAGGCATCTCTTCTTTTTTTTAGATGTGGGAAATTCTCTTCAATGATTTTGTTGAAGATATTTTCTGGTCCATGGAGGTGGGACTCTTCTCTTTCTTCTATTCCTATTATTCTGAGATTTTGTCTTTTCATTTTCTCCTTGATTTCCTGAAGGTTTTGTGTCAGGACTTTTTTAGATTTGACATTTTATTTGACAGATGTATCAATTTCTTCAGTTTTATCTTTTGAGCCTGATATTCTTTCTTCCATCTCTTGTATTCTGTTGGTGATGCTAGTATCTGTAGTTCATATTCTTTTCTTAAGGTTTTCCAGTTCTATGAATGCCTCAGATTGGATTTTCTTCATTGCTTCAATCTCCTTTTTCAGGTCTTCCATTCCTTTAAGCGCTTTATTCATTTCCATCACCTCCTTTGCAGTACTTTGTTGTTGCACTCTGAGGTATTTGATTTCCTCCCTTAGGCCTTCTATTATTAACATAAGCATAGGCTTAGGGTCATTATCCTTTTGTTTCAATCATGTTAGGATGCCCAGAATTGTCTGTAGCATTATTGCTAGGATCTGGAGACATCCTATTGTTTTGGGGTTTTTTTTTGTTGTTTGTTTGTTTTACCATGTTCTTGTGCTGACCTTTTGTCATCTGATTGATCCTGGTGTTGTCTGTTTGTTTCTTTTGTCAGTTGACCTTCGTGCTCAGGAAAACTCCCTGCCCCGGGGATTGGCTGTTCCTAAGATACTGGTGTCTACCTCCAGATGGTGGGCAGGTTCCTGTAATAGACTGGCTCTCAGAGAGGAGAGTGTCTGCCACTTTCCTCAACTGTTTGTGACCCATTTGTACCAATATACAGGGGATTGGAGTCAGGAGGGTGCTATCCACTGAGGACCTGGGAGCTGGCATGTCTCCTCAGAAAGGCAGGTAGAGCTGTGATAAGTTCAGAGTCTTCTTACAGGATGTTTGAAACCCTGTGCCTATGCACCAACTGCCCTGTGTCAGTAGCATAAGTAAACCTAAGGAAGAGAAAGATAAATTCCTCAGGATCTTTTAAATGAATTAAGTAGAGATTTAAAATGAATAAACCTGCAATGGTTTAAAGGCTGTACAAAAACTAGCCGAAGTTTCACATTCAAAAGCTAAACATGAGTACCTTCTTTGCTTAACATAACCGTGCTGCAAAAGTTGATGGTTTATGTAGCAAAACATATTTTCATTGTTGCTAATGAAATAGTACCCCATTGACTTAACATAGTCACTAAGTAATTTAAATCAATTATATATTATGATTGGATAATAATCTTAGATATATATAATGTTCAATATCGAGTTTTAAGAGGTAAATTTCATGAATAATCCATCTGCTTATATTCAAAATGAACAGTAAGTTTCAGCACATGGCTGCTTTTCTGAAGCATGTATAATTTTGTTATGATTACCAAGGATCTACACATTAATTTATCATCTTTTTCAAGTAACTATATCCAGTGATTCTAATATACATGTTTGGATTCGAAGTATTATATGATTCTATATTGAAGGCCCTGAAAACTTTGACATGCAGTTCTTAGTATAGTAAAAGTTTAATTTATCTCCCTATGCTTTCATCTTTCTAGACTAGTATGCCTTGAGTCTGAGTACAAGAGTGTGTCTACAAATTTTCAGTGATTTTCTAGCAATTTTCTCTCCAGAGAAAATGTTATAGTGCTCTATAATAAAGTGCCCATCAAAAGGAAATACTTTCCCTTGCAGTTACTTCTCCATCAAGAAGCAATTATTTCTTTATCAACTACTTATTTTAGCTTCTGTCACAGTATGACAGTGATTAGCTATTCAGAGTGTGTAATCCTGATTACTTACTTGACATCTAGAAGTAAAGAGTGAGTGGAGGGCAGAAATTAACCCACATATAAGTGCAGTCTTACTTAGAGGATTTATGAGAAAATTATACTTAAGGATAATTGTCAGTATTAATGTTTCAAATTCAGCTATCTTGCAAGCACTTTCATATGCAAGGAATAAAAAACCCTGCTAAGGTGTAAAATTTTGACATTAGCAGATCAATCCATGTAGGTTACAAGTGGTTAAACTATATAAATTTCTATATTTTAGATTTATAATATTTGAGTTTTGAATTTATACTTTATTTATGACTAAAGACTAATTGAAATACAGATAAGATTGAGAAATGTAAATTTTATACTAAGAGAAAACAAGATTTCAGTTTGAACTGTGGTTCTTTGCTACTTGATAGTTAATTTGCTCCACGACCTTCAGTAAGTAACCTCATTGTGTCTCAGAAGATATAATAATCCTGACCTGCTGCACAGGGGCATGCTGTACCTTAATTGATATGTGATAAGCTCCTGGAGGCATTTTAATGAAAGCCATTATTGAAATGCAATTATTAACATTTGAGATAATGAAGTTAGCTTAGATGGTTTAGCAAAGCCTGGTGTGACAAAAGCACATGAGTTCACTGTTATAAAACTTAAAAAAAGAGCCTAAAAAGCAAAAACAGAAAATGAAAACATAACTGGTTTATTTGCTGACTTTAGCAGCATCAGGGACTGCAGTTTATTGCATTGTCTCTGATCAAGTGTATTGCAATCAATGTGCATTATTACGGAGATGCTAGGAGATAATTTTGCAAAAATGTCAAAAATGCAAACTTTGGAAGGGCTGGATGGACTAGAAATGAGTATCGATTTTCTAAAGGTTGGAAAATTACTACAATGCCACCTTTCTCTGAGGTAGATTGCAAATCTTGCATTTTGAAGAAAAACAACTCTAATTTTAAACTTCAAGAAGAGCTTAGTGCATTGTATGCATTAGTCTAATCCATGAGATATGTAGAAGTTCTGTGCTTACCTAGTAGAAACTTGATGAGAAATTCCCAATAGGGCTCATCCTTTTGCTCAGCATTTCCCACATGTTGCTGCATCTCAGAAGAACATCTAGAACAGAATACAAATTAATAAAATTAACTACCTTTTCACAAGAAATGACAAAACAAAATATTTCAGAAAAATTGTCTGGGAAATGACCATTTTGTTATAAGTACTGCCACACAGATATGCATCTTCTTAACTATACTTTTTAAAGTAATGCCAATTATATTTTAAAAGCATAACACCTTAAAATCTGGAATCACAGAAATTAAAATATCAATCTTAGAAGTAATGTATCAAGGAATAGCTTAGTTTGATGTCACTGAGGTGTTCCATAAAATTTTAAAAATTACATAATACATTCATTTATCTTAAGTTTTTCTTGTCAAAACATTCACAGGAAGTTTTATAAATTATGTTAAAAACTGAAACAAATGATTCTGATATATCATATGAGTAAGTTATTTATTATGCATAAAAGAAAACAATTGTTACTTTTCTTATATTCTACATAATCAATAGGGAGAATTATTAAAATTCATCTATATTTTCTTCACTTAAATTCTAAATTTGTCAAAAATATACATATTTTATACTAAGTACATGCTATACACCAATGTTGTATGCTACTATGCTTTCAATTATATGTTTGAAGATACATTAATGACTTGAAACTGTATCTTCCTGTAACTTACTTTTCATTTAATATATGATTCTTCATGTTCATAAATATAAATTTATTTCACTCATATTAATATTATTTAAATATTTGTAGTGTTTAATTGTATTCATATGGCATAATCTTATCTATACTTCCACTACTAATAATTTAGAATTTATTTTTTTCTATTGTCCCAAGAATATTTGATAATTTCCTTTAAGAAGAAAACATTTGAACTTGATATATATATATATATATATACATATATTTGTGTGTATGTATGCATATGTATGTGCACACACACATATATACAAATGTATAAATGTATACATTTAAAATTGCATGAATCTTTGAATATAAATTCAAATATTGTGGTAAAGTAATTTGCTGAGCAAGCAATAGCTAGTAGAAAATTATATATCTATATATTTACTCTTTAATTTTTTCATATATATAATTTACTTTAATATTATTACCTTCTTACTGTTCTCTTTATACATTATTGGAAAATATTATCATTAGTAGTAAATTAAACTGACTTTTTGATGTTTGATGATCTCATATAATGTAAAATTTATTTCATCAATTCCTTCCCCATTTTCTTCCCTGCAATACCTCCCCTACCCTCTGTACCACTTTTTATTCCAAGTTTCACACTGTTATTTTATTCCACTGAGTCTTCCAGTATGTGTATGAATCTAGGGTCATCTAGTGAAATACTGACAAACTCTCAGGGAATACATACAAATGAATACTGACTCTCCTTTCCCAATTCTCATTATTTGCTAATAGTTCGAGTCCTCCTTCTCTATCCATTCTTTTCTGTAGGCTGTCACTTGCTAGGTATGAACCTTACCTCTGAATTCACCTATCACAGCTTATTCCAAATAAATTATTAATGTAATCTACTTAAATCTGAAGAATTACTACATTAAGTTCTAAAAGAGACTGCTAATGAAAAAGAAAAAAGATTGTTAGTTTTATGCACATATTTCTTTAACATTTATTTATTAATTCAATTTATATCTCAATCACAGATCTCTCCTTCCTCCCCTCCTAGTCCCACCCACTATCCCACTCTTCCTCCTATCCATCTCCTCCAGTGTGGGGAGGTCTGACATATCAGCCCCCTCCCTCAGTTAATCAGTCGCATGAAGGCTAAGAGCTTTCTCCTGTTCTGGGACCCAACATGGCAGCTTAGCTAAGGACAAGTGTCCCACTAACAGATAACAAATTCCATGACAGGGACTGCCCCCTCACTTGCTAAGGGAGCTATATGATGACCAAGTTGTCTATCATCTACTTTTATAGAGGGGGTCTTGGTCTAGTCTAAGCTTTTTTCTTCTCTTTTTTGGTTAGCATTTCTGCTTCTGTAAGCCTCTAGGCACCTAGATTGGTTGGTTCTCCTGATCTTCATGTGCTAATCTTCACCCCTCTGGATCTCTCTATTTCTCCTCCCTCTCTCACACAGGACTCCAAGAGCTCTACCTAATGTTTGTTTATCATAACATCTGGTTTGTTCTGCTGTTGGGTGGAATTACTCATAGTCTAGTTATGCCAGATTCCTTTTCTTTTGGATCTGTGGATTGTAGGATCATTATCCTGTACTATATTTCTAAAATCAAGTTATAAGTGAATACAGGGCCATGCGTATCTTTCTGGGTCTGGGTTAGCTCACTCTAGGTGAGATTTTTCTAGTTCCATCCATTTGATTTCAAATTTCATGATTTCCTTGTTTCTGATAGTTCAAGTGATAGCACATGCTGGCGAGGATGTGGAGAAAGGGGAACATTCCACCGTTGCTGGTTGGTTTGAAAACTTGTACAACCAATTTGGAAATCAGTCTAGTGATATCTCAGAAATCTTGGAATAGTTCTACCTCAAGAACCAGCCATACCACTCTTGGGCAAATATCCAAAAGATTCTTCAACAAATTACAAGGACATGGGCTCAACTATTTATAGTAGTTTTATTCATAATAGCTATAAACTGGAAATAACCCAGATGTCCTTCAATGGAAGAATGGATTAAAAAAAACTGTGGTACATTTATGGACACAATTTAAATGAAATAGAAAATAAAAGTATCTCAAATGATATGCTGTATATAAAGTTGGTTCTAAATAAATGTAACTTATAGTGTGTTATAAGAACTAGGCAAAAAGTATTGAATTCTTCAACATGCAAAGCAAGAGAATAGTATCCATTGCTAAATGAAATGTGGGGTGATAGTTGCATAGCTAAACAAGAAGTTAATGCAACACATGCACATACACACACATATTTCAACTGAGATCCTTTTAAGGGAGACAAAAGAATTAGTTTAGCAAGACTTTCCAGATGACAGTCATATTTCAGTTTAACAAGAAAATAAAAGAGTAAAAAATCACTTGGTCATAACAGCTTGAAAGTTTCTTTTTTTAATGTTTATGTATTACTTCAAATTACATCTCCATCACAGTCCCCTCCCACCACCCCTCCCAGCCCCACCCTCCCACCCTCTTCTTTTTCTCTCAGAACTCATAATTTTTTTTTTCAATAATTAGGCCTCTATTATGAAAATTATAAGGTATAACATACATTCACAATGTTCAGTCCATATTTGGAAACTGATATTAATATTCTATTATCTATCGTCTCCATGAGTTTAAAGTTCTATACCTAACTAATTTTCCATCCTAACTTGCATTACCAACTTAAAAACATCTTCTTAGACCTATATCATCCTTTTAATTATTAAACAACTTAAATTTTAACTGTGTGACTATAGTTTTCAACTACATCAGTGAGCTGAGAAGGATAAATATATCTAATTACAAAGGATGTGCAAAGCCAGTAGCTTCCAAAACTAAGAAATTACAGACAACTGGTTGCTGGGATCATCCCCAATTTTTCTCTATAAGAAATGCAAACTAATAATCATTCAAATATGTCATTTGGTTAGGTACTAATATAGTTTATCACAGATATTTTCTAAGTTAACTGGGAATCAAGTTGCTAAGAGACAAGCAACATTTGCTTATCTAAATATACAGAGATAGACAGGTGGTCTTCAAAAATCAAGAGATCTGTATAATTTGGCATTCAAAGAAGGTTTTTTAACTTAAGATTTTTTGACATTGAGACATGTCAACTCCTGACAGTACCCCCTATTCTACTCCAAGTAGAGGATGAGCATGGAAGAATCTCCATTTGGAGATAGCTACATTTGTGGCAAGCCTGTCACTGGGCAAAAAAAAAAAAAAAAAAAAAAAAAAAATATACTTTGCTTCAACTATAGACAAAATGCTGTCTGAAAAGAACAAAACTTGGAAGCAGGTAAGTAGAGAGTCTAGCTCTGCCAAGACAGGGTAGGCAAGTCCTTTGTAATTCCTGCTTTACAAGTAATGTTTGTCAGAGATACTGGGCCAAAAGGCTGAAGAAAGTTTCTTATACAAAGCCCTTTTTCCTATTTTAAACCATTGATTGTATTTTTGTTTACTTCCAACTTTCTAAACTGTATTATCTAATCTGTTATTCAGTATTAGTATTGTGTAATATACTATGATGCTTCTCTTTTGATTTTATATTTTTAATGATCATTAATATCAACTAAGATAAGTTATGTATAGAAGTAAAAAAGCCAGAGATAGAAAGTTTACTGTGACAGTTTTGAGAAACTACTTTTCATTTGAGGTTTAAATGACAGAGTTAAACCAATTTCTCTGTTTGGATACAGAAAGACGGCTAAGCCATTCATTATAGAAATAGTATAGTATATAGATATACTCAATAAACATAATTATAGATCAAATATATTCATATCTATAATGGATACATAATAAATACCAAGTATGTAGCCTATGTATTCTATAGAAATGGAATACAAATAAGTCAAGAATATTAAACTCAGTGTAGTAGTTTCTTCATTAAGAATAGCTATATATATAAATAGAATTTTTTAAATAATCATATTTGAGACAAACCAATTTTTATAGAAATACCATTTCTCATGTATTTTTCAACTGTTACTTTAAAATAAATATATATATATATTACTGATTTTATTACACTCAGCAATAATCAAGCTTGTAGTTTGTATGACTGAGATTGCATTTTGTAAAATCATTTGATTGGAGAGTAATCATCATTATTAGATTAGAGAGAATTAAATTACAATTACTAAAAATTACTCATAATTATAATATAGCTTAATTTCCAAGCTAAACTCATCCTCCAAAGGGAGAAGAAAGCATTTAATCCATGTGCTCAAAATATGTCTGTATATCTATTAATGTGATGCATAATAATGGCTTTGGTCATTTGAAAGCTAAAAGTATGTAATTGAACAATTATTACAGTCACACAGCCTGAAGGCACTATTTGTCAAGAGAGTTATATGTGGGCCAATTATATCCACTCAACCTTGAAGGATAATTCTATCTTCTGATGGGAACAAACTACCATTACATTTCCTTTTTCCCTCCTCCGAAGTTTAACTATCAGATTTCCAATTTTATTTTTCTAAAATGAACACTTTTATTGAACTATATTTTATTTTAGTGAATTTTAAACATCACAAATTATAATATATACTATTAATATACTATATAAATGTTAATGATAGTTAAAATAAAACTTCAGCCATGAAGAATTTATACAGAATCCTAGAAACAGAGGTAATATTTGGGCTAGGTAAATATTTTCATTATTTTCCTTATCAGAGACTTTGCTTTAATGTATACTCTGGTCATTTTATTTCATAACTAGAAAGTCACTATAAGTAGCAAATTGGGAAAACTAGAAAATAACTCATGAAAATAAGATTATAGTTATCAAAAGAGAAAAAACACCACCAATTTTACAGTAGATTTTAGAGAGCAACACTTGGACAATGTACAGAGAGTTACAGTCTCTTGTGCCTTCAACCTACATGGGATATCTTTACCAAAACCTCAGTATATACTTGGAAGTGGAGACATAAAGATTGCAAGAACAAGAGGTGGTGGGTGATTCTTAAAATAACATTTTCCAGATATGTCTGGACTGTTACAAATTTGAAATAACTTCAACTATGACAGCATAGATTAAAAAACACACAAGCTCAAAATAGGCAAGATACCAGTATGGAGAAGGTGAAGGGGAAACAAAAAATTCCATCCCCAAGCAAGAAGCTGTTTGGAATTGATATCTGTTGGAAAGAGGGAAAAATCAGAGATTTTGCGTTGTTTTATTTTTTGTGTGTGTTTAGGATTTTGTTTTGTTTTATGTTTTGTATTCTTTTGCCAGTTAAGTGCCACTGGGTATATCAAATGTATTTCATGACATGAAATGTCTAGGATTATCAAGAACAGGGACCCAAGATTTGATTGGTGTGTGTGTGTGTGTGTGTGTGTGTGTGTGTGTGTGTGTGTGTGTGTGTTTACTTTTTGTATTTTTTGATTTGGTGTTTTTTGCCTTATTGTTTATTACTATGTTTTACTCTGTTTTGGTTTTCACTTCTTGCCTTTTTTGTTTGTTTTATTTTGTTTGGGGTGAGAGAGAGAGAAAACTCATGAAATTAAGTCAGTAGAGAGCTGAGGAGGATCTGGGAAGTAATTGCTGAAGGAGAAAGAATACTATCAAAATAAATAAATAAAGTTTAGCTAAAGTATAAGAAATAAAAATAGATAAAGTTCCATTGATGAACACAATATATCTATAGTCATTGGACATGGAGAAGTTGAGCTCATACATAACTAGAAGCATCAAACCTACTGAATAGATTTCATATTACTGGATGTTACTCTGCACACTAACAGATGAGAATATAATGATATACCCAGCTACAGACTCTCTGACCTACAATTGTAACCTTCCTTCAAGATATGCTGGTACAATAGTGACACAATCATTGTAGGACTAATCAACAACTCTCTGATTGGATTTAAGTCTACTCTATGAGATAAAATTTTTGCCTGAAACTGCAAGCCTAGTCAAGGACCTGAGACTAGATAAGCCATGAGTTTAGCTGAAAATTTTATATTGTTGTTCTTCTAAAGAAACATAGCAGAAATGTGACTCCTAATGAAATTCTACTATGCCCAGGAGTAATTGGCCAAAAAGAAAAAGAAAAAGGAATTCAAAAGTATTTATGCAGACATTTTTGCTCATATTCCATTGTGTGAGCATATTGGCTTTTTGGATGTATATTTTTGTTACTGTTTTAGTGAAATTTTCTAAAGTGCTCGTTTTGTTTTGTTTGTTTAATAGAAATGAAAGAAGGAAGGAAGGACATGAAGTTAGTTGGGTGGGGAAGTGGGGAAGATCTGGCTGAATTTAGGGGAGGTGAAAAACCTCATCTGACTATACTGTATAAGAAATTTTCAATTAAAAATGAACATAGTTCAAAACTTGACAAGAAATTTATACTGATTTTCATTGAGATACAAATATATTACATATGATATCTATTTAAGAATAACTGTGGTCAAAGCAGAGATTTTCAATTCTTTGTAAAAGTTAAATTGTTCTAATTTTCCTATAAATGTCTTCAAATTTGGTCATCTTTCTTCTGAGGTAAAGGGAAGTAGACATTTTTCTATTTTATTTACATAAAAGACTTTACCAATTCAGAAATAATAGTACCTTTTATGACTGTAGGTTATACTTTTGTGTCTAGGTATTTTGGAGGAGTTAAGAAAGACCACCTTAGAGATATAGATCATAACAATCTATTATACTCATGTATCAAACTATCAAACAATTACAAAGAAATTAGGAAACAGAAATGAGTTTTAAAAAGAAAATATTCATTATCTTTATTTAATAATTTCTTCCTTAAAAATATAGTCTACTATCTGAACCTAGTCATGTATATTTGAGTTTTAGAACAAAATTTTCACAACACTTAAATGTATATTTCATATTGACAACTTTGATTTGTGTTATTTTGATCAATTGATACCAAAAAAGTGTATATACATACATATACACTTTTATTTTTCAGTATGCTAACTAATAGTTTACAAATAATTTATTAAATTTTAAAAGTGTAATGCAATTTATGTAAAAAGTTAAAGGAAATAAACAAACAGGGCAGAAAAAAACTACATCAGGAAATATAAAAGGAAAAATATTTCCCAATGATATTAAGTTCATAAGATTTTTTTATAAGTACCTTATTTTTTTTTCAAGTTATATCTCAGTCGCAAACCCTTCCCTATTCCCCCTTCCTGTCCCACCCTTCCACCCTCTTCCCCCCCAACAGCTTCTCTTTTCATTCCAACAAATGGTTCTTTCTCTTATAACAGTAAATTCTATACAAAACAGCAGAATTAAATATGCCACATTTATGAGAGTTAAATGGCCCAGTATACCTTCCCAATGTCCAGTTCATACATATTTGGCCCCTGACTTTAACCTTCTACCTTCTAACCATCTCCATGAGTTTAAAGTTCTATAACTGACTTAGTTTTCATACTAACTTGCATCACTATTATAACCATCTTCTTAGATCTAGAACGCCCTCTTGATTCCTAAACAACTCAAAATTTAGCTATGAGACTCAAGCTGTCTATTCTTCAACCACCTTAGAGAGCTGAGAAGGATAAATATATCTGATTATATAGGAAGTGCAGGGCCTGCAGCTTCCAATACTAAGAAATGACAAACCAGTGACTACCTGGACAGTTCCCATTTTCTCTCCATACATTCCAGCATCAGTCTTCAGCCTTTTGGTCCTGTTTCTCTGACAGACATTTATTGTAGAGCAGGGATTGTGAAGGACTAACCTACACTGTCTTGGCGGAGCTAGGCGGTCGACTTCCCTGCTACCAAGTTTTGTCCTTTTTGGACAGCAGTCTGTCTGCAGTTGAAGCAAGGAGTTTTTACATGCCAAGAGAAAGGCTTGCCACTAATTCAACCATCTCACACTGGAGATTCTTCGATGCTTTTCTTCTACTTGGAGTAGAATAGGGGGTGCTGTCAGGAGCTGATATGTCACGATATCAAAAAAAAAATCTTAATTTAAGACCACATCTTTGACTGCCATATTCTGCAGATCTCTTGGGGTTTTTGAAGATGCCCTATCTATCTCTTGTATTTAGATAAGCAAATGTTGCTTGTCTCTTAACAACTTGATTACTGAGTAGCTTAGAGAACATCTGTGATAGACTGTCTTAGTAGCTAACAAGGTGACATGCATGCATGACTAGGAGTTTGTTTTTCTTAACTATCCTAAACAGTTTAAGACAGTTGGTATCAAGAGGCCAGAGCTTCACATTTCATTTTTAAGTATCTCTAGGTACGATACCATTAGGAAGCGTTACCTTAAATTTTGTATCAATATACAAAGATCTATTCAAATGTGGCTAAATATACTCTTAATTTTGTGTCAATATACAAAGATCAATGCCTATGCGGCCCAATACAATCTTAATATTGCGTCCATATACAAGGGTCAATACCATTGTGGCCAACTATAATCTTAATTTTGTATCAATATACAAATATCAATACCGACGTAGACCAATACAATCTTATTTTTGCACAATAAACAATGGTCAATACCACTTTAGCCAAATATACTATTAATTTTGTATCAATATACAAGGGTATAAGGGCATATTCAATAATGTGACCTTTCTTCTTGATCCTTCCTGTGCTGTCTATGTCTCAATTTTTCTCAAGTCTGTGCATTCCTACATAGGAGATAAAGAAGGATACAGAAAAGGGAAAGAAGGAATACCCTGGGTCTAACCTCCACAACCCATTAAACAGGACCATTTAACAACTTGCAATCTCTTCCCCTAAATAACAGAGTTTTCAGTTGTCCTTCAAATAACCAAAAGGGGGGGGGCAGAGAAACACCTTCCCCACCCTCTGGGTATGGGACATCGCTTTCTTAAAATGACTTCCTGCTGATTTGCGTCATAGTAAACCTGTTTGGGGCCCAAACCAAAATGGAAAAATGGTTAAAAATGTTAATACAATCCTTTTATGTTCAGTCCTTCTGTTCTCAGCTGTTTAGATGTCCTAAGGAGTTTGTAGGCAGAAGCTGAACTTCCAGGCTTTACTGTGGTTCTTGTTGGGGCATTGTGTAAAGCTGAAGGGCCTTAGCGATGTTGAGTTGTTGTGGTTGTAGGCTTTTGATGGAGACATCTATTGAGGGAGTCTGGCAGGCTGAATCATCTGGGTCACTCGTCTTATTTGGTGTCTGATTCTGATTTCTGCTGAGGTTTCCGTTGTCCAGTTGTCCCTGGGTTCCTTGAATGGATTCTTTGATTCTCCTGGAAAGATAAGAACAGAGCCCTGCCCTATTCCTCACTCAGGCACAATCGCACTCTTTTTTTTGTGGGGGGGTAGGTAATATAACTCCTGAAGAAAATTTGGTTTTTGACAATATATAAAGTGTTATCTTTCAATCTGGTTTAAAGAAGAAATTATTTTGTTATTTTGGAGCTAAACCAGCTTTAGTGTATATATTTTGAGGTCTCGAAGGACAATTTGTTTGTGTTGTGTTGGCCTTTTGTAAGTAGCTTTTAAACTTAGTTCCTTCCAAATCCTATGTGTGTGTCTCTGCATTCTAATTATTGGGATGCGACACCTGTGGTTCCCATCTGAGGGAATTAAAGATGTGTTCCACCACTCCTGGATCGAAGTTTTTCTTTATTTAGAGTTTGTTTTGTATCAGGCTGATCTTGAGCTCTGAGATCTGCCTGTTTCTGTCTCTAGTGTGTTGGGGTTAAGGGTGTACTCTTCTTGAATGATGGGATTAAGGGTGTGTACCCTCACCACCCTTTCCGTGTAACTCTAGAATTTATAAGTCCACTAACTCTATGGTGCTCCTCCCGTCTCTGCTGAAGTTAAAGGCATGGGTTAACTCCACATTTCTCCTGTATTTTACCTTAGCTCTACGTTTTTTCGACACTTGGCAGTTCATAAAACCAGGTTGAGTGGCTGTGTCCTTTATTTTATTTACAGTGTTATAACATTGTTACCTGCTTTTTTTTAATTAGTAAATTTATTTGGTTGTTGCTACAGGTTACATCCTTGACATATTGTCCTCTTTTCCTGCTTCCCAGCCCCACCCTCCCATGCTCTACTCCCTGACCCTTCCATTTTGATCCTCTGGGGTGGAGTGTCCCTGCATACCAGTCTCTCACCACAGATCAGGAGTCATATGAGGGCTGAGGGCCTCTTCATACACCGGGGGCCTACGAGGCAGTACTGCCAGTAAAAGGTTACTCCTTGCTACGGGGGGAAAACTAAAAAAAAAAAAAAACCAACACACACACAAACCCACAAAAACAAAGAACAACAATAAAAAAAGAGAGGAAAAAGAAAGAGAAAAAAAGAGGGAGAGGAAAAAGAAAAAGAAATGAAAAGAAAAAAGAAATTTATGCCCATGTTCGTTTTGGTGTGTTGGTTGTAGTACAGATATCCTGTACGATATAGCTAAAATCCTACTATAAGTGAATAGATGCCATGTGCATCCTGCTGAGTCTGGGTTAGCTCACTCAGGATGAACTTCTCTAGATCCACCCATTTGGTTGCAAATTGCATGATTTCATTGTTTCTGATAGCTGAGTAATATTCCATTGTATAGATGTACCACAATTTTTTAATCCATTCTTCAGTTGAGGGACATCTGGGTTGTTTCCAATTTCTAGCTATTACAAATAAGGCTGCTATGAACATAGATGAGGAGAATTCCCTATGTCTCCGTGAGAGGTCCTTTGGGTGTGTACCCAGAAGTGGTATGGCTGGGCCCTGAGGCAAGGTTATTCCTAGATTTCTAAGATATCGCCAGACAGACCTCCATATTGGTTGCACAAGCCTGCACTCCCACCAGCAATGGAGTAGGGTTCCCCTTTCTCCACACCCTCGCCAGCATGTGCTGTCATTTGAGCTCTTTATCTTAGCCATTCTGACAGGTGCGAGATGGAATCTCAGGGTCGTCTCGAGTTGCATTTCTCTGATGATTGAGGATGTTGAACATTTCTTCAGGTGACTCTCGACCATTAGGGATTCCTCCTTTGTGAATTCTCTATTTAGCTCTGTCTCCCATTTTTTGATTGGATTATTTGGTTTCTTGGCATTTAGTTTCTTGAGTTCTTTGTAAATTTTAGATAATAGCCCTCTATCAGATGTGGGGTTGGTGAAGATTTTCTCCCTGTCTGTAGGCTGCCGTTTTGTTCGAATGACAGTGTCTTTTGCCTTACAGAAGCTTTTCAGTTTCATGAGGTCCCATTTACTGATTGTTGTTCTCAGGTCCTGAGCTGTTGGTGTTCTGTTCAGGAAGTTGTCACCTGTGCCAATGAGTTCCAGGGTTTCTCCTACTTTTTCTTCTATTATCTTTAGTGTGGCAGGCCTTATGTTAAGGTCTTTGATCCACTTGGAATTAAGTTTTGTACAAGGTGATAGGTATGGGTCTAATTTCATTCTTTTACAAGTGGACATCCAGTTGGACCAGCACCATTTGTTGAAAATGCTGTCCTTTTTCCATTTTGCGGTTTTGGCTTCTTTGTCAAAGATTAGTTGGCCATAGGTGTGTGGGTCCATGTTTGGGTCTTCAATTCAATTCCATTGATCCACTGGTCTGTTTCTATACCAGTACCATGCTGTTTTTATTATTATTGCTCTGTAGTACAGCTTGAAATCTGGGATGGTGATACCTCCAGATGCTTTTTTATTGTACAGGATTGATTTAGGTATTCTGGGCTTTTTGTTGTTCCATATTAAGTTGAATATAGCTTTTTCCAAGTTTATAAAGAATTGTGTTGGTATTTTGATAGGAATTGCATTGAATCTATATATTGCTTTTGGTAGAATAACCATTTTTATTATGTTGATCCTACCTATCCATGAGCATGGGAGATCTTTCCATCTTCTAAATGCCTCTTCCATTTCTTTCTTCAGGGGCTTGAAGCTCTTGTTGTATAGGTCCTTTACTTGCTTGGTTAGAGTTACCCCCAGGTATTTTATATTTTTTGTGGCTACTGTGAAGGGGGTTGTTTCCCTTATTTCTTTTTTGGTATGCTTGTTTGTTGTATAAAGAAGGGCTTCTGATTTTTTTGAGTTAATTTTGTATCCAGCCACCTTGCTGAAGTTGTTTATCAGCTGTAAGAGTTCTTTGGTGGAGTTTTTGGGGTCGCTTATGTATACAAACATATCATCTGTGAATAGGGATAATTGGACTTCTTCATTTCCAATGTTTATCCCTTTGATTTCCTTTAGTTGTCTTATTGCTCTAGCAAGGACTTCAAGTATTATATTGAAGAGATATGGTGAAAGTGGACATCCTTGTCTTGTCCCTGAGTTTAGAGGAAATGCTTCAAGCTTCTCTCCATTTAATTTGATGTTTCCCACTGGCTTGCTGTATATTGCCTTTATTATTTCTAGGTATGGTCCTTGTATGCCCGTTCTCTCCAGGACTATTAGCATGAAGGGGTGTTGAATTTTGTCAAATGCTTTTTCTGCATCTAGTGAGATTATCATGTGGTTTTTTTCTTTCATCTTGTTTATATGGTGAATTACATTGATAGACTTTCGTATATTGAACCATCCCTGCTTTCCTGGGATGAAGCCTACTTGATCATGATGTATGACATTTTTTATGTGTTCTTGAATTAGGTTTGCTAGTATTTTATTAAGTATCTTTGCATCAATGTTCATGAGGGAGATTGGTCTGAAGTTCTCTTTCTTTGTTGTGTCTTTGTGTGGTTTAGGAATTAGAATGACAGTGGCCTCATAGAATGAGTTTGGCAGTGTTCTTTCTGTTTCTATGTGGTGGAAGAGTTTGAAAGAGTAATGGTGTTAGCTCCTCTTTGAAAGTCCGGTAGAATTCCGTGCTAAAGCCATCTGGCCCTGGGCTTTTTTTGGTTGGGAGATTATTAATGACTGTTTCTATTTCCTTAGGGGTTATTGGGCTGTTTAAGCTGTTAATCTGATTTTGATTTAGTTTTGGTAGGTGGAATTTATCGAGGAAATTGTACATTTCGCTTAGGTTTTCAAATTTGGTGGAGTATAGATTTTTAAAGTAGGACCCGAATATTTTCTGGATCTCCTCGATGTCTGTTGTTATTTCTCCCTTTTCATTTCTGATTTTGTTGATTTGGGTTCTTTCTCTTTGCCTTTTAGTTAATTTGGCTAGGGGTCTGTCTATTTTGTTGATTTTCTCAAAGAACCAACTCTTGGTTTCATTGATTCTTTGTATAGTTCTTTTTGATTCTAAGTTGTTGATTTCAGCCCTAAGTTTGATGATTTCCTGCCTTCTGCTC
>CAJQZJ010000953.1:174944-199424 GCA_907164525.1 Lophiomys imhausi
AGTTGTTGATTTCAGCCCTAAGTTTGATGATTTCCTGCCTTCTGCTCCTCTTGGGCGTGTTTGCTTCTTTTTTTTTCCATTCACCCAGCTTAGCTGTTAATTCACTAATATGAGCTGTCACAATTTTCTTTTTGAATGTACTTAGTGCTATGAACTTTCCTCGTAGCACAGCTTTTATTGTATCCCATAGGTTTGGGTATGTTGTGTCTTCATTGTCGTTGGATTTTAAGAAGTCTTTGATTTCCTTCTTTATTTCTTCCCTGACCCAGTGGTCATCCAGTAAGGAGCTGTTCAATTTCCATGTATGTGTAGGCTTTCTGTTGATTCTTTTGCTGTTGAAGACCAGCTTTATTCCGTGGTGGTCTGATAAGATACCATGGGTTATTTCAATTTTCTTGTATCTGTTAAGGCTGTCTTTGTGTCCAACTATATGGTTGATTTTGGAGTAGGTTCTGTGGGGTGCTGAGAAAAAGGTGTATTCCTTTGTGTTTGGGTGAAATGTTCTGTAGATGTCTGTTTGGTCCATTTGTTTCATGGTCTCTGTTAGAGTCAATATTTCTCTGTTTGGCCTCAGTCTTGATGATCTGTCCATTGTTGTGAGTGGGGTGTTGAAGTCTCCCACTACTAATGTGTTGTGATCGATGTGCGATTTAAGTTTTAGAAGTGTTTCTTTTACAAAAGTAGGTGCCTTTGTATTTGTGGCATAGATGTTCAGTATTGAGATTTCCTCTTGATGAATATTCCCTTTAATGAGTATATAATGCCCTTCTTTGTCTTTTTTCATTAACTTCAGTTGGAAGTCTGTTTTGTTTGAAATTAGGATGGCTACTCCAGCTTGCTTTCTGGGTCCATTTGCTTGGAAAACCTTTTCCCAGCCCTTTACTCTGAGGTAGTGACTATATCTGGTAGTGAGATGTGTTTCTTGTATGCAGCAAAGGGACGGGTCTTGCTTGCGGATCCACTCTGTAAATCTGTGTCTTTTTATTGGGGAGTTGAGACCATTGATGTTGATGGATATTAGTGACCTGGGGTTGTTGTTTCCCATTAGTTTAGTATAGGTGATGGTCCTGTGTCTCTTTTGGTTTAGTTGCTGAAGGGTTTTCTATTCCCTTTGTTTTCTTGGGTGAAGTTTTCTTCTCTGGGATGGAATTTTCCTTCTAGGATTTTCTGTAGGGCTGGGTTTGTGGGGGGATATTGTTTAAATTTGATTTTGTCATGGAATATCTTGTTTTCTCCATCTATGTTGATAGAGAGTTTTTCTGGGTATAGTAGTCTGGCTGGGCACCTATGATCTCTCAGGACTTGTAGGATATCTGTCCAGGCCCTTCTGGCTTTTAAAGTTTCTTAGGAGAATTCAGGTGTAATTCTGATGGGTCTGCCATTGTATGTGACTTGGCCTTTTTCTCTTACAGCTTTTAATATCCTTTCTTTGTTCTGTACATTTGGTGTTTCAATTATTATGTGGTAGAGGATATTCTTTTCTGATCTAATCTGTTCGGTGTTCTGTAAGCCTGTAGGATTTTTATTGGCATCTCTTTTTTCAGGTTTGGGAAGTTTTCTTCTATGACTTTGTTGAAGATATTTCCTGGACCCTGGAGTCGGGAGTCTTCCCTTTCCTCTATGCCTATGATTCTTAGGTTCCGTCTTTTCATTGAGTCCTTGATTTCTTGGATGTTGTGGGTGAGAGATTTTTTAGCCTTCTCATTTTCTTTGGATGTTGTACTGATTTCTTCCATTGAATCTTCCATGCCTGAAATCCTGTCTTCCATCTCTTGCATCCTATTGTTGATACTCGCATCCATAGTTCCTGTTCTCTTCCCTTTGTTCTCCACTTCCTCTTTTAAGTCTGACTGTGTTTTCTTTATTGTTTCTATTTCTATTTTCATGTCTTGTATGGTATTGTTCATTTTGTACATTTCCTTCTCCAGCTTACTTGTTTTTGTCTTAAAATCATTCATTGCTTTGTCTTTTTCCTGTTCAAGCTCTGTCACCTTGGCTTGGAGCTCTTTAATGGTATTGTTCATTGTTTTTGCTTGTACAATTGTGGCTTCTTTGAATACCTTCATAGATTTAAGTTCTTCTTGAAGGGACTCTATCACTTTCCATAATGCAGAATTGTCATCATTTTCATGTGTTACTGTTGGTGTGAGGTCATTCGAATTGGATGAGCTAGGATAATTCTGCTTTGTTGGAGTCATATTTCCTTGATTTCTATTTTTTCTTGGAACTTTGGCCATGTGTGTGTGTTTAGCTGTCTGTTCTTGTCGTTTTCTGTGTTTGGATCCACAGGGGATGCTTTGGTGAAGGAGTCGAATTGCTTGGCTATCTGTCCTTGCTTACAGGGTGATCTCAGGGTCACTGTGGTTTTAATAGCCTGAATCATTGTGAGCTGGTGCAGCCTATTCCAAGGTAGTGAGTAATGGTCTTGGATTGTTACACTGCTCCCAGTTCAGACTTCTCTATTTTGCACACTGAGTGATCAGCCTTCAATTGTTCTAATGGTATGGACCTGTTTGACCAGCCACAGATTTTGTGGGCTTTGTTTGTCATCACGGTGGCTGACAGGGCCCGGCTCCACATCTAATGTGTCTGGGTTTACCCGAATACAGCTATGGTCCCCTGGCTTCTGGTTACCCACTAGGCTTCTCCGCCACAGGCCTGGCCACTTCCCTCCCTATCTGCTCTGCCTTGGGAGGACGGAGCTTCAGCCCCTCCCGCCTTCTGAACCGTCCTCCCGCCCTAGCTGCTTTGCCGTGGGTGGGCGGATTTTTGGCCCTTCCCTCCGTCAGAGCCGGCCTCCTTCCCTAGCTGTTTTGCTGTGGGTGGGTGGAGCTTCGGTCCCTCCTGCCTTCTGATCAGGTCTCCTTCCCTAGCTGCTTTGCAGTGGGTGGGCGGAGCTTCGGTCCCTCCCGCCTTCTGAACAGGCCTCCCACACTAGCTGCTTTGCCGTGGGTGGGCGGAGCTTCAGCTCCTCCCGCTGTCAGAGCCGGCCTCCTGCCCTAGCTGCTTTGCTGTGGGTGGGCAGAGCTTCAGCTCCTCCCGCCATCAGAGCCGGCCTCCTGCCCTAGCTGCTTTGCCATGGGTGGGCGGAGCTTCGGCCCCTCCCGCCAGCGTCCACTTCCCTCCCCAACTGCTCTGCCTGCCCACCTTCCGCTCTGGCTCAAGCGGCTGTGGATCACCCACTGAGGGCCCTTTTTCTTCGTCTCGAAAAAACAAACAAACAGAAAAAAAAACACAAGACTTCAACTATTCTGCAAAATTTCCTAAATAATTATAAGGTCTTCCTGAGGTGTGGGAGGCCCAGTAGGCTAGTGGGCGATCACCATGTGGCCTTTGATTCTGCCTGCTGTGTGTTGGGATCAATCTTACCAGGCACCTCTCCAAATGGAAGTTCCCGAATCCCGGATTTACTGGCTTCCGTGTCTGCGAGAGATGGGGGAGAGCCTTGCCCTGGGACTTTTAACAGTCCCTTGGGAGCTGTGCGTGTTCCTGGAGGGGCCAGACCCTCTGGTTTTTGCACAGTGTCCCACAACTCTGTGTTTTCTATGGCTCTTCTCTCCCACATTCAAAATGCGTCCGTGCAGTTTGCCGCCATCTTGGCCCCCCCTAAGATTTTTATTATTGGAAATAATGAAAGTTTTTAAGATCTTTGATTTTCAAATTGGAAATGGTTATTATACTTTCTCCTTCAGGATACTTCTATTCAAATTTCTTCATTGCATTTTCAATTGATCTGAAACTTTTTATTAAATTTTCTTTGCCCATTTCTCTCAGTAGTCACCACTACTTTCCTTCTTAATTTTCTCTATACTAATTAAGCAGATCAAGTTTTCCTGTTTCATTTTAGTCTAGTAACATAACAAATCCATGCTCTTTGTAATATATACATTGCTTTACTAACAAAAGTAAAACAGACTTTAATAGTTGGGAAATGTCGAAGAGATAGTTGGTACATTTTAATTCAGACAGAAGATGAATTAGTCAAATAAATACTTTGATAAATAAGCTCAAATTGGCAGAATGTTCTTGCTATAATCCCAGTATTTATTATTTGTGAGAGTTATCAAGCTAGAAATTCTACAAACAGGTAAAGTAGAAATGGAAAAAACATATCATTTTTATTTATTACCCTTATTTTTAACTAGATTATAAAACAATCCAGTTTTTAATGCATTTTTATTAACTAGACGATTGAAATGTAATACATAAAGAGTTCAAAAAGGACACAACAGGTTGTGTCTGACTAAAGAGAAAGCTTTATACTGATAACTATTGCAATTTTGTCTTCTAAACTTAAGTTAATTTGAAATAAAGTTACAAATTGGGAGAATCAAAAAAAAAAGATTATTGGGGCATCAAAACAATAAGAAGAGAAGGGGAGGGTTTAGGAAGGCCATGGTAATTAGTAATTAAAGAAAATGTAATTCAGAGACCAGGTAACTACATATAGAAAACATATCATAAGTTGCATAGAGTCACTTTGAATATGAGCCATAAGTCCAGTTTGTGGATATATATTTTGAGAAATTTCAATAAGCTCAAAAAAGTATGACTAGTTATCCACCAATTCATAAGTAATATACAATATTAATTTTTAAGTGAATGGACCAAACATTCTGTCAAAATCCAGATGAGAATGTATTTTGACTTGTGGAATAATTGGACTCTATGCAATTAAGTACAATAAATCTTCAATTGTAAAATTTCTACTGATATTTAAATTTTCATGATTGATGCATTACTTTGCACATTTACTAGTAAATAATAATGATAATATTGAATCAAAAAGTTCAGGTTACTTCTAAATAATTCCCTATTAAAACAACTTTGAACACTCATTAAGAAAATACAAAAAATATGGAATAACAATTATAAAGTCAAAATGTACATCACCCATGAAATTAACACTAGATACAAAAAAGACAAATGTGATATTTAAGAAAGAAAAATTTGAATCAATACAATACACCCAGAAATTCACAGATGTTGCAATTAGCAGCAAAAATCTTTAACATAGAACTGCAAATATACTCACTATGATAAAATATTTACTTGAATAAAAACAAAAATAATGAGAAGAAAACATAATGCAGAATAAAAATAATCAAGTGGAACATTTAAAGATGAAAATTGTATATAACATAAAAGTTTTCCTGAACTGTTCAGCAGTGGTTAAGACACTAGAGAAACAAGAGTACTTATGATCATGCTGCAATAGAACTTAAAAAAAAAAAGAACAGAGAGGAAAAAGAAAAGAATTCTCAGTAATTTGTTGAACAACTAGAATATCAGAAAGCAAGAAAGAAAAGCCATTAAAGTAGTTAGTAATTTGGTAAATATTATGAAAAACATGGCAACAAAAACTTAAGTTAAAGAGAAGTAGAATAATAACTAGATATCTAGAAAATGCCTGTGACATTCAAATAGATAAAAATGAATGATGAAGATTATTTAATCCCTTAAATAGGAGAAAAGTTGTATTCCAAAGATAGAAAAGACTTGTTAGAAATTATGTTATTGAAATAAAAATTGAGCAGCATATGCAAAAGACTGAGGAAAAGCAAACAACAAACAAAAAACAAATGTGACATTCCATCTTATACTGTAGAGGAGATGATAGGACTCTTTCTCTCTTACTGAAGAATTGACTATTGGATTCCAAGGAAGGATAACCCATTATTTGCCGAAATGTAACAACTGACAAGTCCACAAGGTTTCAAAGAATAGTTCCAAAATTGTAGTCACACAGATGACCTTGGTTTACCTTAGTGGGACTAAACAACAACAAAGCCCTGATTGTTTGAAAGAGAAATTTGAGGGAGAAGGCGGACCTAAATGACAATCCAAGGAACATTCAAGTACCTGTTACTTCCTGTAAAATAAAAGAATGAATGGAGATCTCACCATTCATGAATATAAGTTGTACTTCAGAACTATAGTAATAAAAATATTAGAACTATAGTAATAATATATTGCCATAAAAAACAGATTGAATAATGGAATTAAATGAAAAGCTAGAAAATATCCAACACACATAAGGAATAGACACCCGATTTTTGATAAAAAGCTAGAAGCACATATTTGAAAAAAGACACCATATTCAACAAATGGTACTAGTCAAACCAGATCTCTGCATGTAGAAGAATGCAAATAGATCCACATTTATCACTCTGCACAAAATTCAAGTCCAAGTGGATCAAAGACCTCAACATAAAACCTATACACTGAATCCAATAGAAGAGAAGATGTGGGATAGATTTGAATGCATTGGCATACAATAAGAACACTTTCTGAACAACATTACAGTAGTGCAGACACTAAGAATAAAAATTAACAAATGGGACCTCATGAAACTGAGAAGCTTCTGTAAGGAGAAGGACACTATCAATCAGCAAAACTGGCACCCTACAAAATAGGTAACAATTTTTGTCAACTTCCCCAAAAGTCCAAAAGATGACTAATACTCAAAATAGACAAAGAACTCATGAAACTAGATATCAAAAGAGCAAATAATCCAAATTAAAAATATTGTACAGATCTAAACAGAGAATTCTAATTAGAGGATTCTTAAATGGCTGAGAAATAAAGAAATATTCAACATTATCATCCACCAGGGAAATACAAATCAAAACAACCTTGTGTGGTGGGGTTAGTGATAGTATTTAGTAGCCCAGGGATCTTGGAATAGCAAAAGCCTGGCTTCTCAGGTAAAAAAAAAAAAAATTATGTCCGGATCTGGCATGTCCTTGGGAGCCCACCAAAAGGCAAATCATTTGACTTTGAACAGGGGCATACCCTGCATAAGCCCACCAAGAACCATGACAACAAGAGGCTGGAGTTTAAGCAGAGATCTTTGTGATGCATTATGACACAAAACATTTAAATCACAAGTGCATATGGCCTTGCCACTGCCTTCCTCCTCATCTTGCCAAGAGACTTCATTTCAATCCTCCTGCTTCACCCACCTAGAGACTTCAGTGATGCACATAGGTGGAAAGTGTGACGAAATATGCCTTTTGGCGTTGTTGGATGATTTTGGTCTAACTCAGAAAGCTGCTCAGACTTTGGATTTCCAAAGCATAGGACGGCCAAATGCCAGGATTGGACTGAGCACTGGAGCGAGACACTTGGAGGCCCACAGCATCTGAATAGTGAGCCTAATAAACTCTTCATCTTGTAAATAAGTGGGTGCTAGGACTGAAGAGACAATTCTTATAAGAGTTGACCCACTTCAATGGTCATTATAAACTGCCTTAAGATCAGACAAATGAGATTCACAGTCTATAAAACTGAAAGATTTGGAGGAAATCAACCACCCATATGGATCCATGCGAAAAGTTAATCTAAGAGAATATCCTTTTAAGAAACTTTAGGTTAGAGTTAAGTGTTTGTTTTATAGATATTAGGGTATTGTAGATTAGGTCTTAGAGTTAGGGTTTGAGTTTTAAGATTTAGGATAGGTAATTGTTAGGTATTAATAAATATATGTTTCTTATATTAGGATGTTGTAGATTAGGTCTTAGAGTTAGGGTTTGGGCGTTAGGATTTAGGAGAGGTAATTGTTAGGTAAGTGTTAAGTATTAATAAATATATGTTTGTTAAATAAAAATTTACTGTTACAACATTGAGATTCCATCTTACAAATTCAAAATGACTATAATCAATAACAAAATAGCAGAACATGCTAGCAAAGATGTGGAGCAAGGAGAACACTCCTGTATTGTTGGTAGGAGTATAAACTTATATATCCACTATGAAAATCAATGTGACAGTTACTCTGAAAGTTGATAATTGATCTACCTTAAGATGCAGTTATGACAGTCTTGGCCATATACCAAAAGAGAGCTCCAACTGACCACAACCATATTAATTGCTCCTCTATTCATAACATCCTGGAACTGGAAACAAACTTGATGTTCCTCAACAGAGGAATGGATAAAAGAAAATGTGGTACATTTACAAAATAAAGAATTACTCAGCTGTTAAAATGAGATCATAAAATTTGCTAGCAAATAGGATGAACTAAAAAAATCATCCTGAGGAAGATAACACAGACCCAGAAATATAAATATGGTGTGTATTCACTTATAAGTGGATATTTGCTGTTACATACATGATAACCAAGCTAAATCTGTAGACTCAGAGACACTACATATACAGGAAAGATCAAGCAGAGTCAGGGAAGAGAGGGGAGCATGGATGTTCCAGGGAGTGGAAATAGAATAGATATTGTGAATGGACTGGGAATGTTGGAGAATGGAGCAGGAGGACAAAGTGGAGAATGGAGGGAGATATAGGATAGAGGAATCAAATGCTGGGAAAGAAAGCTGGAATTGAGCATTTGAAGGATGTTGTAGAAATCTAGTGCAGTGAAAACTTTCTAAAATGATTCTTGGTGAATCTAATGATTTCTCCTAATTCTGATGGATACGGAAACTCAGTTGGACATCTCTTTTCATCAAATGAAGCTCTCCAAAGTAGGGCTTGGTTGCATTCAGTTGAGTTATTGGCTAAGAGGGTCCGATGGAAATCCTCAAACAACCCAGGCTGTTGTCAAAACATTGGGTTTCTCTTTACAAACTTCCTTGATGTGGGGAAAAATTCCACATTTATAATTCTCTGTGGAAATGAGGATAGTCAGTATTCTCTAGGAATAAGCCCCTGTTAGGTTATGTAATCCAAAATGGTCAACCCTAAATTATATATAGGAGCAATATTACAGTACCAAACAGACTCAGTGTTAGTGTATTTGTGTGTGTGTATGTGTGTGTGTATGCATGTGTGTGGCAATATAGAAAAAGATGAATGTGAGAAGTAATCATGTGAACACAAGAGGAGTTAGAAAAGCTTGAATGAAAATGATATAAATGTATTATTTATGTATGAAAACAGCAACAAAAATATAAAACATAAGATATCCTCTAAAGAATTCCTAAAGGCTGAGAGACACTTGAAGAAATGCTCATTCAGCATCCTTAACCATCAGAGAAATGCAACTCAAGAGGACTCTGAGATTCCATCTCATAACTGTCAGAATAGCTAAGATCCAAAGCTCAAATGACAGCACATGCTGGCGAGGGTGTGGAGAAAGGGGAACACTCCTCCATTGCTGGTGGGAGTGTAGGCTTGTGCAACCACTATGGAGGTCTGTCTGGAGATATCTTAGAAAACTTGGAATAGCTCTGCCTCGGGACCCAGCCATACCACTTCTGGGTATACATCCAAATGATTCCTCACCAAATCACAAGGAAGTTTCCTCATCTTTGTTCATAGCAGCCTTATTTGTAATAGCTAGAAACTGGAAACAACCCAGATGTCCCTCAACCGAAGAATGGATTAAAAAACTGTGGTACATCTACACAATGGAATACTACTGAGCTATCAGAAACAATGAAATTATGCAATTTGTAGCCATAAATGGATGGAACTAGAAAAGCTCATCCTGAGTGAGTGAGCTAACTGAGACTCAGAAGAATACACATGACATCTATTCACTTATAGTCGGATTTTGGCTATATAATACATGATATCTATACCACAATCAATGCAGCAAAGGGAGCAAGGACATAGACTTTTTCTTTTTCTCCCTGTCAATGATACATTTTTCCCTAGTGGTGCTGCCTTGTACACCTCCAGTGTATGAGGAGGCTCTTGGTCCTCATATGACTGCTGAACTGGGGCGGGGACTGTTATGTAGGGACACTCCACTCCAGAGGAGTGGGATGGAAGGGGTAGGGGGTAGAGGGTGGGAGGGTGGTACTGGGAGGGGTGGAAAGAGGACACTATGATGGAGATGTAACCTGAAGCAATAAATAAATAGGGTATCCTCTAAGACTAAACATAGAATCATGATAACATTAAAACATCTGTTATTTTTTATGTTAAAGTTATTGAATACTCTGACCAAAAACAACTTGGTAAGAAATGTGGCGAATTTCTGCTGATAAGGTAGTAGTCTGGTGTTACTGGAAGGCCAGTGAACTTGGTGCTAAAATGACATACTTCTTTTTATCAGCAGAATCCCCCTGTTCCCTCTAATCTGAGGAGAAAAGATCCTATAAAGGAGTGTCACATGGCCAAACCCTCCTCTGATAAGACACCTGTCCAGCAAACATCTAGAGCTTTCTGAGAGTATTTTCCCATGCTAATGAGATCTATTGGTGCTGTGGCTTTCATTCAATGACATTTGACTATGCCTGTGGCCTACCTGGAATTCTTCCCCCACCCCCACTTCACATGGGTTAATTAGGTATTACATTTCCTCTTTTGATAGGATCACACCCAGTGACTCAAACACATTCACTTCCAGAATGCCTCCCCAATGTCCAAAGGTTTATTATGCCCCTGATTCAGAAAACAAATTCTCTCTCTCCCTACCATGATTGCCTGAGGCTCCCCTCCTTATTTTGGGATTGGGAAGGAAAGGGTCTTCCTTTCATGAAGAATCCACTGCTGCCACTGCAGATGTAGCTAGGCCTGCTTTGGGGCACAGGTGCCCACCAATGCCTGGCTGGCCAAGCTTGCATGGGGACCAGGCTCCCTCCTGTCCACCACCAGGTAGCTAGATCTCCTACTTCTGGTAGCCACAGCTCATCTCTGAGCATCTGAAGGACCTGTTCTTGCCTTGCTAACACCACAGCTGTTTAGCTAGGCTCATGTCTTGACCACTGCTGCTGGTCACCGCAGTGGCCTCCACTGGGCCTCTGTCATTTCTTCTGTAAACATGCCAGTTGCTGGGCCCTGTCCAGTGCTTACTTGCAGAGTGTAAATGAACATTTTATTAAACTATATTTATTTATCACTAATAACCTATAACCTATAAACATCTAATACCTAACAATCCTTAAACAACCCTATGCTAACTCTTTTGAAAGAATATTAAGTCCATGTGTCCTTGAGGGCAAACTTGTTAGCCTTCTATCTGCAGATCTATGTATTGATCAAACAGCAATCAAAAGTCTGCTTCTGTCATTATTGTGGCAGCTTCTACTTCAATTCAGCTTAGGTTTGAAGCTTTTTCCTCAGTCTCAGGGCTTAGCTTCGCTCACAGGATCACGCAGCCAGCCTGATTTACCTAGTCAGCGCGGGACAGGCATCTGTCAGAGGAGACTGTCCACAGACACCTCAGGCCAGCATTTGAACTAGCTGAACCCCTCAATGCAGGCACTGTGCCACATAACTTATTCTTTGGTTGTGCAGCCTTGTTTTGGCTTCAAGGCCTTACTAGGGCTAATATGCTTGTCTGGGCCTATGTCATGCCCTCATGTGACAGGGTTTAACCCTCCTGCCTGTTTTTGAGGTCTTCATTGGGGCCTCAGAGCCCCACTTGCCTCCTTGGGCCTTGGTCACTCACTCAGTGGCTCTTGGCTTGTGGACAGATGTCTTCAGTGCCCAGTTTCATGAACATTCTCTCAGCTGTTTCTATGCCACGTGTTCTTTGCCAGATTTCTTGGGCTGGCTTGTGACTGGAATCTCTCTCTTGGATTATGCTTCTTGGTTTATGTGCTGAGGTTTCTATCATCCACCTACTTCTTACTGCTTCAGGGCTCATGTTATATTAGTGTGGCTTAAGGACTGGCAGATGGCATATGGTGCCATCTCTTGCATGGGCCTTCAGGCTCTTCTCCAATGTCCTTGAATAAGTGTTATTACCTCTTGCAGTTTCTCATGATAACTCACAGCTTGTGGGTTCTCTCTATGTAACAGGCAGTCTCTGGCCACACCCTTCTGCAGTGAATTTTCTGTGTCTCTCAGAGCCATGGCTCCAAAAGACAGCTTTTCATTTGGGCTCTGTTCACTTTGGCTCTGATCTTCCTAGTGTACAAGCAATGCAAGCCAAAAGCTCTTTTCAGGTTCCTGGGCTTTCAGACTGCCTTCTCAATGGTTTCCCAGGACTACATGCTACCAACTGTCAAGCTGATCTGCATACACCTAAGAGACTGCATTTCAGAAACCCTTACATATTCCCTACAACAGGGACTGCCCATTGCTTTATGACTTACCAGCCACCCTTTTCTGCCAGAAGTGGACTAGTCTGGGTCTTCCAGTGGAGGAGTATGCATTTCTGGCCTGATACTGGATACAGATCAGCAGCTGGGAATTCTACACCAGTGGCAGCAGCCACAGAACAACAGAGAAAAAAATTTGTTTGTTTATATTTAAAGGTCATAATCCATGATCCATAGATGTTAAGGGAAAAACTCGATGCAAGAACCTGGAGGCAGAATTACTATGAAGTAATAATGCTTACTGGCTAACTTACTAGCCTATTCTTAGCTAGATTTCTTATACAGTGTAAGGAGAATAGATCTTATCCATGGATGAGTTCCTTAATTGGTTACCTAATAACAAGTGGTCAGTCTTAAAAACTTATGTATGCAAGTAATAATAAATATATTCAACAGATTGTATTTATATATTTATATATATGCATGTATGTATTGATAATTAAATAAAGATGCTACAAACCTGAGAGAGAGTTGCAGAGAATGGGAGCTGACATGAAAGTTAGAAGGAAGAAGATGGAGAAGAAATGTCATACAATTATATTTTAATTAAAAATAACATAATTTAAAAATAATAAAAAATAAATGGCCTATGTGCCATTAAACAGTTATTAGACATGAGTCTAAGAATTGAGCTCCATTGGGAAGTCATTCGTTAGTGGGGTGCTCTTGAAGAAGACTATGGGACTACAAACACTTTCTATGTCTTCTTGTCTACCAGCCATGGAAAGAATAGCTTTGTTCTCTCATGCCCTACTCCCATAATGCAGCGAGGTAAATCAATTGCTAGCTGAAACTTTCTAAATTTTAGACAAAATGAATCATCTCATTTTATATGTTGGTTTCCTTGTGCACTTGCCAACAGTAAAAACATGATTACTAAGAAATACATTTGAGGGTTTTTTTGAGATAGGGTTTTCTTTAACTCTCTCTTTAGATCACTCTGGCCTTGAACTCACAGAGATGTGCCTGCCTCTGTCTCCCAAGTGCTAGACTTAAAGGCATGCATCACCACTGCCCAGACATATTTGAGATAAGTTTTAATAAATAAATTTATTTACTTGTTGCTTCAGGTTTCATCTCCATCATATTGTCCTCTTTCCTCTCTTCCCAGCCTCGCCCTCCCACCCTCTATCCCTTAACACTTCCATTACACTCTACTGGAGTGGAGTGTCCCTACATAATAGTCCCTTGCCCCAGTTCAGAAGTCATATGAAGGCCAAGAGCCTCCTCATACACTGGGGGCCTACAGGGCAGTACCACAAGTGAAAAGTGTCTCATTGCCCTGGAGAGAAAACTAAAAAACAAACCAACCAAACAAAAAAAAGTCTATGTTCATGTTCCCTTTGGTGCATTGGTTGTGGTATAGATATCCTGTACTATATAGCTAAAATCCTACTATAAGTGAATAGATGCCATGTGCATTCTTCTGAGTCTGGGTTAGCTCACTCAGGATGAGCTTCTCTAGTTCCATCCATTTGGTTGCAAATTGCATAATTTCATTGTTTCTGATAGCTAAGTAATATTCCATTGTGTAGATGTACCACAGTTTTTTAATCCATTCTTGAGGGACATCTGGGTTGTTTCCAGTTTCTAGCTATTACAAATAAGGCTGCTATGAACATAGATGAGGAAACTTCCTTTTGATTCTGTGAGGAGTCATTTGGGTGTATACCCAGAAGTGGTATGACTGGGTGTAGGGGTTAGATAAATTAGATTTAGAAAATATATAGGAGTTTCTGATACTGTCTCTTAATTCGGGGCCTGAAGAGCATTATCAGCATGAAGTCAGGAAAAACAGGAAAGACTTAATAGACTGAAAAACAAGGTTGAAGTCAGGAAAAACAGGAAAGACTCAATAGACTTGAAGAAACAAAGTATCTGGCCTGACACTGTTTTCAGCTGCTAAGTGGGCGGAGCCCAAATTAAGCTGAAACAGAATTCCTCCTATTTAAGGACAGTGCATGGAGCCCAGAAAGAGAAGAGGCCCCTGATGAGAGCAGCTGAGTTCCTGATTCAAAAGAAGTAAGTTGGCCTGCAGATGGCTGGGGTCTCCCACAGAGAAGAAAGCATGAAGCCTTATTTAAGGTGAGACTGCAATAACCAACTTACCCTGACGAACCTGCATCTGAGAGATCCAGAAAAAGGACTGCTAAGTGCGTTAAAGAATCTACAACAAAGACTGTGTTCCTGACGACTGAGGACCTGCCCCAGAGACTGTATCATTCTAAAAGGTTATGAAAGTAGTTGTTATAATTATCAATAGGTTTAGTGGATAGGTTAAAGGGGTTGTAGGAATTTATAGGATTAATAGTTAAGAAATTGTTGGTGTTTGTTATAAGTGAATTTAGTAATAAATAAATAAGTGTTAAATAATAATTTAAAAGTTCGGTTACAACTGGGTCCTGAGGCAAAGCTATTCCAAGTTTTCTAAGATATCGCCAGACTGACGTCCATAGTGGTTGCACAAGCCTGCACTCCCACCAGCAATGGAGGAGGGTTCCCCTTTCTCCACACCCTCGCCAGCATGTGCTGTCATTTGAGCTTTTGATCTTAGCTATTCTGACAGTTATGAGATGGAATCTCAGAGTCCTCTTGAGTTGCATTTCTCTGATGATTAAGGATGTTGAGCATTTCTTCAAGCTTCTCTCAGCCATTAGGGATTCCTCCTTTGTGAATTCTCTATTTAGTTCTGTTCCCCATTTTCTTGATTGGATTATTTGCTTTCTTGGCATTTAATTTCTTGAGTTCTTTGTAGATTTTGGATACTAGCCCTCAATCAGATGTGGGGTTGGTGAAGATGTGGGGTTGGTGAACGTTTCTTCCAGTCTGTAGGCTGCCGTTTTGTTTGAATGACAGTGTTTGATTTCCAAAGTGGTTGCACAAGTTTGCAGTCCCACCAGCAATGGGGGAGTGTTCCTCTTTCTCCACATCCTTGCCAGCATGTGCTATCATTTGAGTTTTTGAAATTAGCCATTCTGACAGGTGTGGTATGGAATCTCAGAGTTGTTTTAAATTGCATTTCCCTCATGACTAAAGATGTTGAACATTTCCTCAAATGCCTCTCAACCTTTAAAGATTCCTCTTCTGTAAATTCTTGGTTTAGCTCTGTACCCCATTTATTGATGGGGTTGTTTGATTTTTTGGTGTTTAATTTCTTCAGATCTTTATATATTTTGGATATTAGCCCTCTATCAGATGTTGGGTTGGTGAAGATCCTTTCCCAGTCTGTAGACTGGCGTTTTGTTCTAAGGACAGTGTCCTTTGCCTTACAGAAGCTTTTCAGTTTCATGAGGTCCCATTTATTGATTGTTGGTCTCAAGTCCTGAACTGTTGGTGTTCTATTCAGGTGTTTCCAGTTTTAAAATTTGTGATTATTCTACAACTTTATCAATTTCATTTATTGATTCTTTTATTATTATCACATTTGACACAATTATGGTTGTTAGTTTTTACACAAGTATACTTTTTAACATAACTCACTGTACTTTATTAGTTTTTCTTAGTTATCCAAAGTATCCAAAGTGATGCTGCTGAACTTCTCAGAGAATAGTGTAATTAAAATTAGATAGTAAAAATCTCAGTGATGTAAATGATGTTAACAATCTATGTCATTAACACTAAAAGATAATTTATTATATGGTTGTTTAATTTTTATCATTCAAAATAAGTATTAAATATAAAATATTTAACAACAAAGGTGATTTCTGCTTGCCTAGAGCCCTGTTTCAAAGTCTTAGATGCTTAGGAAGTCCTTTGGAGGCTTCCCAAAAGTTTAGAAGTCTACAGTAATGACTTGAAATAATTGAAAATATGCTTATTTTACTAGATCATTTAAGTACAACTCTCCAGTATGTGACAAAGTCAGAGATGCTCAATATCTAATTGGATGATACAAAAACTAATCTCTTTAAATGTTTAAATTCAGTGGGGTCTCTGGTGCAACTTACTGTGTAAGAATTCTATGATAGCCAATTTCCCAATACTATCTTATTCCTATACCTTTTTTAAATTATAATTTATTTTTTATTTCTTCAAATTACATCTCAATCACAATCCCCTCCCTACTCCCCCCGCCAGTCCCACCTTCCCACACCCTTACCCCTCAACCCCCCATCCTCTTTCCTTTTTTTTAAGTTCAAGGTACATCTTTTTCCCCCCAACAGCTCCCCCATTCAGTCCAACAAATGGTTATTTCTCTTATAACAATAAATACAATACAAAACAACAGAAATAAATAGGCCACAATTATGAGAGTTATATGGCTTAGCATACATTCCCAATGTCCAGTCCATATGTATTTGGCACCTGACTTTAATATTCTACTGTCTAACCATCTCCATGAGTTTAAAGTACTATATCTAACTCAGCTTTCATACTAACTTGCCTCACAATTTTAAAAACATCTTCTTAGATCCAGAACACCCTCTTGATTCCTAAACAACTCAAAATTTAACTATGAGACTCTAGTTTTCTATTCTTCAACCACCTCAGAGACCTGAGAGGGATAAATATATCTGATTATATAGGAAGTGCAGGGTCTGCAGCTTCCAAAACTAAGAAATGACATATCAGTGGCTGCCTGGACAGTTCCCACTTCTGTCCATAAATTGCAGCATCAATCTTCAGCCGTTTGACCCCATTTCTCTACAGACATTGATTGTAGAGCAGGAATTATGAAGGACTTGCCTACCCTGTCTTGGCAGAGCTAGGCTGTCAACTTACCTGCTTCCAATTTTGGCCTTTTTGGACAGCATTCTGTCTACAGTTGAAGCAAGGGGTTTTTCTTGACACCAATTAAACCATCTCTCACTGGAGATTCTTCAATGCTCATCTTCTACTTGGAGTAGAATAGGGGGTGCTGTCAGGAGCTGACATGTCTCGATATCAAAAAATCTTAAGTTAAGAAAACATGTTTGAATGCAAGTAGATCCATACTCATCACCCTGTACAAAACTTAAATCTAAGTGGATCGAGGACCTCAACATAAATCTGGAAACACTAACATTAAGAGAAGAGAAATTGGGGGAAAGCCTTGAACTCATTGGCACTGGTAACAACTTCCTGAATAGGACACCAATACCTCAGGCACTAAAACAATCAATAAATGGGACCTTATAAAATTGAAAAGCTTCTGTAAGGCAAAGGACACTGTCCTTAGAACAAAACAGCAGTCTACAGACTGGGAAAGGATCTTCACCAACCCAACATCCAATAGAGGGCTAACATCCAAAATATATAAAGATCTGAAGAAATTAAACACCAAAAAATCAAACAACCCCATCAATAAATGGGGTACAGAGCTAAACCAAGAATTTACAGAAGAGGAATCTTTAAAGGTTGAGAGGCATTTGAGGAAATGTTCAACATCTTTAGTCATGAGGGAAATGCAATTTAAAACAACTCTGAGATTCCACACCACACCTGTCAGAATGGCTAATTTCAAAAACTCAAATGATAGCACATGCTGGCAAGAATGTGGAGAAAGAGGAACACTCCCCCATTGCTGGTGGGACTGCAAACTTGTGCAACCACTTTGGAAATCAATCTGGAGATATCTTAGAAAGTTGGGAATAATTATACCTCAAGACCCAGCCATACCACTCTTGGGCATATATCCAAAAGTTTTGAAATGAAACCACAAGGACATTGCTTCAACAATGTTCATAGCAGCTTTATTTGTAATAGCCAGAAACTGGAGGCAACCTAGATATCCTTCAACTGAAGAATGGATAAAAACAAAACAAAACAAAACAAAAAACTGTCGTACATTTACACAATGGAATACTACACAGCTATCAGAAATGAGGAAATCATGCAATTCAAAACCAAATGGATGGAGCTAGAAATGCTTATCCTAAGTGAGCTGACGCTGTCCCAGAAAGATAAACATGGTATATATTCCCTTACAAATGGATATTAACCATACATCACAGGATAACTATTCTACAACCCACACACCCAAATAGATAGGAACCTAGCATATCTATCCTAGGCAAATTTTACCCACCAGTGAGTCATGGAATCTGCTGCAGATTAGTGCAACACCATTCCCTAGATGGTGTGCCTTATCAAGCTCCAGTACAAGTGGAAGATCTTGGCCCTCTCATGACGTAAGATCTGAGTGAGTATGATATGTGAGGGCCCACCTCATCTGAGGAGAAGGAGAGTACCAAGTAGAAGAATAAGGAGGGAGGGAGAGAGGGAGGGAAGAAGAGAGGTAGGGAGTGGCCAGGAGGGGATCAGGGAGGAAACTATGTTCTAGAAGTAATAATACTTTTTTTTAAGAAAAGAGTTAATAAGCTTAAAAAATACAATCTAAAAATTTCAAACTATAATTTACCAAAGGTATACTTGCCTTACTTGCATGAAAGGAAAATGGCCTTAATTTCAGATTACACAAACTTGATAGTAGCTTAAAAGTTTTTTGTTTTTGTTTTTGTAGATGTATAGGATATTTTCATGGTTTGGCATTAAAAAGCAGGTAACAGGTTTAAAATATTGTAAATAAATTAAAGGTTACTGCTGTTCAATCTGGTTTCTAAACCTCCAAGAGTTGAAAAAACTTGGAGCTAAGGTAAAATACATGAAATGCATGGTGTTAGCCAATCCCTTTAACTCCTGCAGAGACAGGAGGATCACTATAGAGTTAGTTGTCTTATAAATTTTAGAGTTACAAGGAACAGGGTGGTGATGGTGCACACCCTTAATCCCATCATTTGAGATGAATACACCCTTAATACCAACACACTAGAGACAGAAACAGTCAGATCTCAGAGCTCAAGGTCAGACTGACACAAAACAAGCTCTAAATAGAGAAAAATTTCTATCCAGGGGTGGTGGAGCACATCTTTAATCCCATAAATTGGGAACCACATCTCTTTGATCCCAATACTTAGAATGCAGAGACAGGCACATAGGATTTGGAATGATTTAAGTTTAAAAACTACTTACAATAGGCATACTGAAATTCAAACAAATTGTCTTTTGAGATCTCAAAATACATACACTAAAGGTTTGTTTAGCTCCAAAATATCAAAATAATTTCTTCTTTAATCCGGATTGAAAGGTAATACTTTATATATTGTTAAAAAAAACAAATTTGCTCCAGGAAAAATATTACCTGACCCCCCCTAAAAAAAGGTAATTGTCCCAGAGTTAGGATTAGGGCAGGGCTCTGTTCTTATCTTTCCAGGAGATTTAAAGCATCCATCCAAGGAATCCAGGGACAACTGGACAACAGAAACCTCAGAAGAAAACAGATCAGACACCAAAGAAGACAAATATCCCAGATGATCCAGCCTTGCAGACTTCCTCAATAGCTGTTTCCTCAAAAGTCTAAAACCACAGCAACTCAAAATCGCTAAGATTGCTCAGCAACACAGACTGATCCAGCCAGAACTCCAGTAAAGCCCTGAAGTTCAGCTTCTGTCTACAAATTTCTTAGGACGTTTAAATAGCTGAGTACAAAAGGGCTGAACATCAAATGATTCTATTAACATTTTTAACCATTTTCCCATTCTTATTTGGGCCCCAAACAGGTTTACCATGTCCCAAATCAGCAGGAAGTCATTTTAAGAGAGCTATGTCCCATCCCCAGAAGGTGGGGAGGGTGTTCCCCCCCCCTTGGTCATTTGATGGATAATAGAAAATCTTGTTCTTTAGGGGAAGAGATTACAAGCTGTTAAATGGTCTTTTTAAATGGGTTTTGGAGATTTGACCCAGGAACTTCTCTCTTTTTCTTTTCTGTATCCTTCTTTCTCTCCTATGTAGGAGTGAACAGACTTGAGAAAAATGGGACATAGACATAGTATAGGAAAGATCAAGAAAAAAAGGACAGATTATTGAATATGCCCTTATACCTTTGTATATTGATACAAAATTAATATTATATTTGGCTAAATTGGTAAGAGCTTTGTATATTAATGCAAAATTAAGATTGTATTGGGCTACATCAATATTGATCTTTGTATATTGATACAAAATTAGGATTATATTTGGCCACACTGGTATTGATCTTTGTATATTGATACAAAATTAAGGGTAATACTTTCTAAAGGTATTGTACCTAGTAATGCTTAAAAATGAAATGTGAAGTTTCAGCCTTTTGCTAGTAACTGTCATAAACTGTTTAGCATAATTAAGAAATGCAAACTAATAGTCATGCAAGCTTGTCATTTTGTTAGGTAGTATGACAGTCTATCACAGTTATTTTCTAAGCTAATCAGAAATCTAGTTGCTAAGTGACAAGCAACATTTGCTTATCAAAATATAAGAGATAGATAAGGCGTCTTCAAAAACCTCAAGAGATCTGCAGAATATGGCATTCCTATGCCTTTTAAAGCTCTGTCAAAAGAAGTAAAAAAGAATGACTAGTGTTTGTTAAATATACTAGTGATTATCTTAATTGAGGTTTGTCTTCTATACATTTTTCAAAGATAAATAAAGTTTTAAAGTAATTATTTCATCATTAAGTTATACTATATTTCTTTATATGTTTTTCTCCAGAACTCAATGGTAGGACCTTACTTCTCAAAACATCACATATTTGAATCATAGAGCATGGATAATTCAAACTTGTACCCATCTGTAAACTTCATCTCTGCAGGCTAATGGTCAAGAATGCTATGCAGAGTACTGAAGGAGAAAAAAGATCCTTGTTTTTCCTCAGCTAAGAGCCCTGTGCAGTGAAGTAGTGACTGTCCTGGCAAGAATCCACTGCCTAGCAGAGCAATAGTGGCAGGGACAATACAAGAGTGATCATGTACTATCTTATTTGATGTAACACTTTCTATACAATATTGAAGTTCATCAGTAACAAGGCCAAGAACCTACTACTATTATTCTAGTAAACATACATAGTATTAAACTATTAATATTTAATCATTATACTTATAGATTTATGTATTTCTCAATTCTCATCAGAAAAGCTTCCTTGCATAGTAGAAGGAGTTTACCTCAGGGGATGCAGATAATAAGTGACTATGGAATGTTTAGTCCTAAATGGAACATTCATGTCTACTGGAAACAGTGTTTTCAGGACTAACAAGGCAGGTTCACGCATGTATTCATAGCAGGTAAATAAGTATGCACAAGACATGTACAAATCTAAAACAGACAAAATTCTGGCATGGAGAAGGAAGGCAAGCATTAAAAAGCACCCGTAAGTGAAGAGATAACTACATATATTTGCTGGGAGATGAAGACTTATTTTTATTTAAGGATATAACCCTTGTTATGTACAGTGGAAAGCTCCATGTGGAAGAATATGTTTTCAGCTCAAATTTGATTCAGTGAGTTTAAAATAAAAGACAAAAGTGTGATTAATAGGGAAGTAAAGGTAGCTCTGGAAAGGATTGTGGGATTAAATATGATGAAAATACATTGTATGATATTCTAAAATACTATTTAGATGTAAAATGAAGTTAATATATACCAATGGACATAAATAATAAATAGACTTTATGAGACAATGTATACAAAAATATCCATAATAAAAGTAATAATTAAAGCATGGCCCATTATAAACAGGGATTTTCTAATTAATCTTTATTATCACCCATCAGATATCATCTATTCAACTAGAGAGTAATATAATAATATGATTGGAGGATGAGTAAATCATCCTTAAATGGTGTGTCAAAAATAAGGTAAAACATTTTAAATAAGACCTTAAAAATATCCTTCATTATTACATCATAAATATATCTTTGTAGCTTACAGCATAGATGGTAGAGAAGACAATGTCCAAAAGGAAAAAAAAAGCACTCAAACAAAGACTAGAAAGATGGCTTAGTGTTTAGGGACACTGACTGTTCTTCCAGAGGTCTTGGGTTCAAATACTCACATCCACATGACAGCTAACAACTGCCTGTAATTACAAGATCTGACACTATCACATAAATATACATGCAGGCAAAACACAAATGCATGTAAAATAAAGATAAATAAAATTTAAAAAACAATCAAAGATTTATTTTACATGTTTACCAACATCACATTGAACAAATAAAGGCAAAAAGAAGCCCATGCATGAAAATTATTCAAAATAAAGCAATTCCACTTGAATTATAACAACATGAGGAACCTAGGTCCCTCAAACCATCCTGTAAAAGCAGTTGTTTCTAAATAACAATGCTTTAGTTATTTAAAATATTTTCAAGTTTCTCCTAGAAAGAAAGGTATCAGTGAGTATAACTAGAAAATTCTTTCTATAGTGTGACAATATTGCAAGTCATTATTTTTATCATTAAAAAGTTGTGCCACTTTATCATTTCTTCCCAGATAAGCATAGTTGAACATATACAAAATATTCTCCACCAAAAAACAAGGACATCAGGTCAGCTATGTGCATAGCAGCTTTGTTCATAATAGCCAGAAACTAGAAACAACCCAGATGTTCTTCAACCTAAGAATTGATTAAAAAAAAAAACCCATCTATAGTACATTTACACAATGAAATACTACTCAGCTATAAAAAACAAGGAAATCAGGAAATTTGCAACCAAATTGATGGAAGTAGAAAGCTTATCCTGAGTGAGCTTACCCAGTCCCAGAGAGATACACATGCCATGTATTCATTTATAACTGGATGTTAGCCATATAGTAAAGGATAATTATCCTACAATCCACAAGCCCAAAGAAACAGGAATCTAGCATAACTATCCTATGACAAATTCCACCCAGCAACAGTTCAATTAGATGCTGAGATATACAGTCAAACATTAGGTGGAGCTCTGGGAGTTGTATATTAGTGAAAGAAAAGGAATAGAGAGATAGCAGTGGGCAAGAATTCCACATGAAGATTAACAGAACCAAACAACCTAGGACCCTAGCAGCTTACAGAGACTGAGACATTAATCCACCCCCCCAAAAAAAAGTACATATAGACTGGACCTAGGGCATCTACACATACATAGACATATATTAATGGTACTAACTTGGTCTTTCTGCAGATCCCTTAACAAGTTGATTAGGGGGAGGGGAACAATCTCCGACATGGATTATGTTGCCTGCTATAGAACACTTTACCCTAGCTGGGCTGCCACATCGGGCTCATCTGAGAAGGAGAGGAGTCAGAGGGGTAAGATAGTGGGAGGGTCAGGGAGGAGGGAGGAAACTACGATTGAGATGTAACTTGAATAAATAAATTAAAAATTTTAAAAATTAAATGCAATTTTAGTCATGTTTCAATGAAGCTATTTAAGTTTTTTACTGTTCATATCTGAAATTATGACTAAAATTATATTAAATATCTCTGATTACATTGTTCATGTGGAAAGTATCACAATCATACTCAAAGCTAAGAGATCAACGAAAATTTCATCATTGTCCTCAAAGTTACTATGGACTAGAGTATTGAGTGTGTAAACAAAAGTGTGTTAACAAAATTTGTTAATTAAATTTTTTAGAGTAAAACTGTACATCTTGCTAGTATCAACACTCATTTCTGACAATACAAAATCCCTATAAAAATGAATGACTATGAAGGTTTGGTTTTTTGCCTATGGTCAGCAGAGTGAGTACATTTTAATGGAAATGGAAAGAGTTATCAAGTAGGTGTCTAAAAGGGATTTCATTAGGAACGGTCTTTAATTAATTACACCTATATAGTGGTTTATTTAAAAAATACTGACATTTTCTGCTTTGACAGAAAATATTAATGATATTAGATCTAAAATGTAATTTCCTCATACATTCATTTGTGGAAAATTAAATTATATATAATGTGTCTAATGTCATTGCTGAGCCATTTGCAGTTCATGATGAGTTCTGTATATTTGCCTCAAGTTTGGCCTATCTCTTGTTGCAGAAAATGCAAGTTCAGAGAAGTGAAAACTTTTCCATATTTAATAGTAAAGTCCAAAATCCTATTTACAAGCAACATTTCAGATAAGCATTACCTATGATAATGAAAAGAAACTTTGTCCATCACATTTGTTTACTGGAAAAAAAACAGATATGAAGATGCAATCTGGTTTTGAATAATACGTAGAGTCAAAATAACGATGTTTTTAGATAGGGAATGAATTAGTAAAATAGTTTCAACAGGGATTTGAAGGTAAAAAGTTCCTTATGACAGTCTTTTTTTCTATTAATTGTGTTTAAAGCAATTACTACCAAGTAATAAGTGTTTAAACTTCTGATAAAATCATTTTCCATACCTGAAGTAGGTATAGGAATGCATATTACAGATTCTTAAAAAGATAACTGCCCAAGTGAGCTACTGCAGCAGAAGTTTTTACAAGGGATATTGTTACTAAAATAGGTAGAGAGCTATGAAAATTTTATATCGAAGCAACTCTTTGTTGAAAAATGGCTAATTAAATTATTTACCTGTATGTATATTATATTTAATTGTCAGTGGTGTTAATCCTTAACCTGCCATTACAAGTTAGCACACAGAGACCACATAGATTTTAACAAGCCTTGGCCTGAATTGAGCAATCTTGGCCCATCTAAGCTAGCTCTTAAT